>OZ023262.1:305876826-306084326 GCA_964006375.1 Tillus elongatus | reverse complement strand
ATTGATGTGACATGTTGGTGCCAATTGAGATTTCGATCCACAGAAATGCCAACAAGTGAAAAGGACTCATTACTTTAAATAACTTGGTTGTTTACTGTGATGGGTCTAGGGCTAGTATATCTCTTATGAGAAAGAAAGCAAGACTGTGATTTGGTGGGGTTGAATTGTACAAGATTTCTACTTCCCCAGTCCATTATTTTTTGGAGATCCACGGAGACAGATCCCTTCATGAGTCTGCGATCCTTATCTAATTGGGTTAAAGAGACAGGCTTAGAATATTGTATATTTGAGTGAAGGGTGCTGTCGTCCGCGTAACTGTGAACTGGGTTGGATGTGCTAGAAAGGAGGTCATTGATGTGGAGAAGAAACAAAGTAGGGGCTAAAGCTGAACCTTGAGGAACTCCTGCATTAATTGGATACAGTTTAGAGGAATGGCCATCCACGACAACAGAAATGCTCCGGTTGGAGAGAAAATTTGCTGCCCAGGTACAGAGTTTTGGTGGTAGGCCATAGGCCGGAAGTTTATTAAGCAGTGCTACGTGCCAAACCTGGTCGAATGCTTTGGATATGTCTAGAGCGACAATCTGGGATTCACCGTGTAGTTCCATAGACTTGTTCCAACAATGGGTGACAAAGGAAAGGAGGTCGGCAGTTGATCTGCGCTGACGGAATCCATACTGCCTGTCGTGGATTAGACTGTGGTTTTCAAGAAACTTTAGTAATTCGGTGTTTATATACTTTTCGATCACTTAAGCGACGACTGAAAGGAAAAAAATAGGCCTGTGGTTGCTAGGAAGCGCTTTGGATCCTTTCTTGGGGACGGGTTGTACTCGAGCAGTTTTCCAGTTACTAGGGAATATGCCTCTATTGTATGATGTCTGAAACAGACGAGTCAGGACAGGAGCAAGTTCTGGTGCGCATTTTTTTAAAACAGTTGCTGCGATCGCGTCAAGGCCAAAGGTATTAAGAGAACAGAGCATCTTTCGTACCTTTTTAGTTTTGAAAATGATATCCGTCATTTTATGCGCGACATTGAAGATTGTTGGTGGTTGAATATTTGAAGGTGGGTTGAGAGTAGAATTGCTGGCGAACAACGAGGCAAAAAGTTAAGCCTTGCCCAGGGCGGTAGAAACAATTTCATCCCCTGAGACAAGAGGTCGAAACGTGATATTGCAGAAATTATTCCAAATAGATTTAGCAAGAGCCCAGAAGGGTTTGTTGCCGCTGGAGCTTAAGAGGACTTTGTTTTTGATGTGGTTATTAAACGAGTTTTTTGTCTCAGAAAGAATGCGGACATAGCGGTTTCTTGCGTCGTTAAATGCTTGCAGGTTTTCTTGACTGGGATTGTGTAGAAGCGTTTTGTGAGCTTTGACCTTTTCAAGTCTGGCCTTGTCACAGGATTTAGAGAACCAGTGGCTGCAGAGGTTTTCTGTGTACGTGGAATAAATAATTCCGTGCCAGCTTGGATAATTTCGGTGACGTTTTGTGAGATATCAGAGGGGTCAGGATGAGAGAAGCAGACAGACGCCCATGGAAATGAGGAAAAGTAATCTCGCATTTCGTCCCAGTTCGCGTAGTTGTAGTGCCAAACGATACGTGGGTGTGATGACTGTGTGACCTCGGGTAGCATTGCGCAGGAAGCAGTGACCATGCCGTGGTCTGTGCGACTAAGGGGGCGGTGACTGATATCTTATAGCATTCAGATATTGTAGTAAGAAGGAGATCCAAGGGATTTGAGCTGTGTGATGGGATGCGAGGAAAGTAAGTAGGTTGCTGAACCATATTGGCTAAAGAATTGCTGACTGCAAAGGCCTCTGCTGCTCTTCCTTGTGGATCGGTTTTTGAAGATCCTAGCTATTCCTTATTATGGACATTGAAGTCACCAAGAATAGTGACCTCGGAGGAAGGATATTTAGAAATCAGATGGTCGGTTTTTTCAGAAAGGTAGTCAAAGTCATAACTTTGAAGCCATATTTGTTGGGTTTATTCGGCATATACATCTTAAATTTTAATCTTCCCGCGAAGGCAACTAACATTTTATCCCCACAGACATTTTCTCTTACTGAATACATATTCTGACAATTCTGCACAAGCATTTGAAATATATTGGATATTGGAGCACATGGATCTGTTGATATTCTTTCTTCTCTGGTAGTAGGGTCATCCAATCGCAGAGCAGCCATAATTGTATAAAATCTATTGTAAGACGTGATGCATCGAAAAATGTTTCGCCCCGTTCCATCCTAATCAAATAAATATTTTACATCTATATGTCCCGACTTGAAGATCTCCGTGTATATCAACAATCCCAAAAATGCAGAAAGTTCTACTAGATCGAGATCGCCCAATTCTGGACGATTTGTTATTTTATAACGCTCTCTACAACTGCGTAACTTATAGTTTGTACATTGAACTATTTCCACAAGTAAGTCAGCTGCAAATAAAAAATTCAAAACTTCCAAAGATTTAGGATTATCACCAAGTGATGTAGCCATAGGACGCAATCCAGGTAAATGCATAATAAGATTGTGGCGTTTTGTTCTGTCAGCTCTTGCTGCCCGAGTCGTTGCTCATTTGTATCTATTTTTTCCACAATAATACTTTACCACATCATTACTAGTGTCGGCATCTTCATCAAGATCGTCTTCGTTTGAACTCTCCACTTCTTGATCGTCACGATTTGATAAGGGTCGGTCACCTTCAATATCATTATGATCTCCGTCTGAATCTGAATTTGATTGTGCAGAATCGGTATTGTGGTCGGTTGCAATTGCAAACGATTCATCTATGGCATTATCAGAATCACTATCTTCTTCATCAAACCACCCCATTACAGTCTTTTCAAAATTATCGTCACCAAAACGTACCGTACGAGAAGAGCTGGCTGCAGAAGCCATGGTGAGCAATTCGAAATACTAACTTATTCACCGATGATGAGTCAATTTGACGTGGTGGAATTTATTTTGCGATTCACAAACTCACTAGCGGACAACCGAGTGCATACTGATCAAATACATTGACTAATTTGAAAATACTAAAAGCCGCATAAATAGGGGAATTACCGAAAAAGTACAATTGCCAGCTGAAATTTCTCGCGGGTCATTTTGACTCATGTTCCGTAACTAAGGGTTAAGTTAGCAATATAGGCAGGAGATAGTTAATCCAAAGAGAAAAGACTAAGTATCTTCCTGAGCTCTTTAACTGAACCTACCGCAAGCTAACCGATGTGTAAGAAACTATTGTGACAACGCAGCAGATGTTGAATAGTTCAGGCACATTCTCCGTTTACACTGTTGCACCTCTGGCACCATATGTAAATAACATGCAAATAAAACTGAACGCTGTCTGTTAAATCCACCTCTCTCTCTCTCTCTCTCTCTCTCTCTCATTGAGTCAACATAACATATACTTTACCTACGACTATTATAAAAATGCATTGAGGTTAGCGTTCGGAATTAATACGGTACTTGGTGCAGCTCTCTGCAGCCAGTTACTTAAACAAGTTAAAGTTTATGGGTGGCCAAAAAAAAATTAGTTTTATTAGATAAGAAAACCCAATTTTATAAAGGTGTGTTATTTTAGCGAATATTCATAAACGTGATAAATCACGGGAAATAACAAAATTATTAGTTTCGCAAATACAAATTTGTTCTTTTCGGAAATTGCGGCTTGACTGTGTTGGCTAGCGAACTCACCCAAGGGATTAATAAAGGGACAATTATAAATTGGGCAGGTATCTTTCATTTTGTAAATAGCTTAGATAAGTTGTTTTTTTTTTGCTTCTCATCAACCCCGAAGGTTATTAGAGAAAGGCAATAGAAAAACTTAAAAAACATCATCTTAAATATTTACAATACCGACCGCAATTAGATAAAGAAGCGGCCACGGTTTCACTCACTGTTTTACTTTTTATTTATTTCAACAACACACCACGAGGGCTTACAGCCTAAATACTATCGTACCGTGGGTGTCGACAAGGAGGAAAGAGGCAACTTGTTAATTCTGGACTTGAAGGTTTGGAGGTTCGGGGGAGAAGGAAAAACATGTGCCGGCAAGGAATTCCACAACTTTGAAGTCCTCGGGACAAAAGAGCGGGCATAACAAGATGTTCTATGTCTGGTGACCTGGACAGTAAAAGAGTGCATTCGCTCTGTTCCCCTGGTAGATCTGTTGAGGGCAGCAGGTGGAGGAACTATGGAAGAAAGCTCCTCTGAGCACTGCCCGTGCAGATATCTATAAAAGACAGGTCACCAACGGCACGTCGGTGGGCAAGGGATGGCAGCCTTTTGGTGAAGGCAGGGTCACCAATGAGACGTATAGCTCTCTTCTGAATGGAGTCCAGGATTGCGAGTGTAGAAGCGGCAGCAGCACCCCAGATGTGGGAGCAGTATTCGAGGTTTCGTCTTATTTGTGAAGTATATAAGATATAGAGATTAGCTGTTGAAAAGTGTTTGCGAGCCCGGAAGAGGAAACCTAATTTCTTAGCAGCCGCTTCTGCAATTGATGTGACATGTTGATGCCAATTCAAACTCCGATCCATAGAAATGCCAACAAGTGAAAAGGACTCATTGCTTTAAATAACTTGGTTGTTCATTGTGATGGGTCTAGGGCTTGTGTGTCTCTTATGAGAAAGAAAGCAAGACTGTGATTTGGTGGGGTTCAAATCTACAAGATTTCTACTTCCCCAGTCTAATATTTTTTGGAGATCCACGGAGATAGAACCCTCCATGAGTCTGCGACCCGCATCTAATTGGGCTAAAGAGACAGGCTTAGAATATTGTATATTTGAGTGGAGGGTGTTGTCGTCCGCGTAACTGTGAACTGGGTTGGATGTGCTAGAGAGGAGGTCATTGATGTAGAGAAGAAACAAAGTAGGCGCTAAAGCTGAACCTTGAGGAACTCCTGCATTAATTGGATACAGTTTACTGTTCGTAGTTTAGATGGAGAGTTATGTCATTGGGCTTACCACGCAGCTTTTTCTCTTTTAACAGTTTTTCAATCACTAGCTAGAGTGTCTGCCACTCTTATGGAATCTGTAGAACTAACTTATTCAAGGGCTTTCCTTTCAGCTTCGTCACTTCCCCAATTAAATTTGTAATTATTGTAACTCGGTTATGAACTATCGCTTTCTGTATCAGAAGTTAGAACGCCTGTAATTTGTATTTTTAAGTCATTTTAAAGAGTTTTTCTTATGTTTGTACTTATAGATTTCTGAGATCTTTTTTGACAATAGGTATATATTTTTGTTAACATATCAATAAGGGTAATATAATTGATGGTATAGTTCTGGACTATGCTTACTACATCTAAGCAACCTTTGCATTTTCCAATAAATTCATTACTTGGTGATTTTTTCCCTCATGGCTCGTCCCGACTTTGCCGCCCCGATGACACTTTAGCCTTTGGCTTATTGTGCATGCCCTTAGTATTTTTACTGCACCCATTCCAAAATCACTGTGCCTTGTACTAGTCTGCACAGCGATTGGTAGTGTGAAGTTTTATATTGCTCTGTCTCCGGCCTAGACTGACCGTAGATCAGTCGTCTTTTGCGGTCCAGAGCTTTACACTCACACAAGATGTGCTGGGCTGATTCCTCCCCCTAGCCGCAGAGTCTGCATGCGAGGTCCCCCTCGAACCACGCCATTTTATGGAGGTGTTTCATGACGGCCATGTGCCCTACAAGAGACCTGTTATGTTTCTGAGTTGTCCTCTGCTAATATTTAGCAGCTTCACAGCTCTCTTTGAGCTGGGTTCGTCAATTACTGACTTCCCATGTCTGAGCCCTGGACAGTCTACCCAGTACGCCTTGTGTTCGTTTCTGACCGAGGATTTAATGGCTCCCTTGGCCGTACTCTTTGTCACGCCCCAAACCCGGTTCTAGTCTCATAAATGATTCTGCTGACCCTCTCTTCGCGAGACTGTCAGCTTCTTCATTGCCTTTGACCCCCAAGTGACCCGGAACCCAGATAAGGGTGACCTCATTCTGCCCATCCAGGTCTCTCGTCTCGGCACTCACTCACCAGCCAGTAATTTACCCGTGGGCTACTTAGGGCCTTAAGGGCTGCCTGGCTGTCTGTGGCTATGAGGATCCGCTTGTTGGTGTAGCCCCTCCTCTTGTTCTCCCGCATACAGTGCAGGATGGCGTACATTTCAGCCTGAAAGACCGTTACATGGGCTCCGAGGAAAATACTATGGCTTATCCTAGGTCCTTCGGAATAAACACCTGCTCCCGTCCCACGCTCCCCGCCGGATCCGCCCGTGAATCAGACTAGCGCGTCCCGTGGTATGCCCGGCGTCTCCTCCCGCCATGCCTCGCGGTCGGGGATTTCCACTGTAAAGTTGTTTTGCCTGCGGATTCGTGGGGTCGCGAAGTCTGACCTCATTTCAAGCATGGGCTCCTTCACGATCTCCTGAATTTTGCAGTGGCCCCTGAAACCTGGGTTGATCTTCAGTGTACCATTGCAGGTTAGCCTGTATAGTCCTAGCCTGGCCTCCCCCATAGTAACTAAGTGTGTGTGTGTGTGGGGGGGGGGGGGGGGGGGCAGATCCAGCAACACCTCTATTTTCGAATAAATCCATTCATTGGTGATAGTCGAATAAAAAAGATGAGGCATTCTGATTTGTGACTTTCTCGAGTGTTTGTAGAGCTCTTTAGCTTGCTATAAGACATCAGTCACCGCCCCCCTTGGTCGCTCAGACCACGGCATGGTCACTGCTTCCTGCGCAATGCAACCCGAGGTCACACAGTCATCACACCCACATATCGTTTGGCACTACAACTCCGCAAACTGGGACGAAACGCGGGATTAATTTTCCACATTTCCATGGGCGTCTGTCTGCTTCTTTCATCCTGACCCCTGTGATATCTGATATTTAGGCGAAATTGCTCCCTGGCGTCTGTGATTGGCCATAGTCGCGGAAATAGGTCGATTATAAAAAAACTTCAAGCGCAAAGCACCATCACTGACGTACAAAATTGTAGTTTCATCTATGTGATACAGATGGATATTTCATTCTCTTTTTAACTTAGAAAATTCGATTTTCCAAAAATAAATTAACTCTAAATTTGGGAGGTGTTATAGTCTCTAAAAAGGCTACTTACGTACAAAACTTTTAGCTTTATTCTTTTTAATAATTATTCAATAGAAAATGAGTTGCTAAAGCTTTTTTCAACCTTTAGTAGCTGTTTATGACAATTCGCTACCATAATGCGCTTGCTGCGTCCGAACTCTTCCTACTGGATATATCGTTTGTCCGTTTATTAATTTATTGCCTGAAGAGAAAAGCTTTTCCAAATGTATTTTGTTAGATATAAAAATATTAAACTATTAAATTGTGTGTGTGTTTTTGTTTGTTTAACGTCGGCCTATTTCCGCGACTATGGCCAATCACCGACGCCAGGGAGCAGTTTCACCTCACTATCCTAGAAATTTTGCCGAACCCCTGCCTTTCTGTAAGGAGGGTAGGGATCTTTAACGTGCCCAACATCGCATGGACACGGGACCGACGGCTTTACGCCCCCTCCGAAGGGCGGAACGTGCAGACATTCAACTTGCTCAAATACAATGCCAGAACCTCGGTTGATGTTAATTTTACAGTTTGTACTGAAAAAGTGAAAGGAGTACCCTGGGATCGAACCCAGTACCCTACGGTTCAGAGGCACACGCTTTTACCCCTAAACCACCGAGGTACTTAACTATTAAATTAGAAACTGTATATAACTGAAACTACTGCCAAAGCATTACAGGAAGGGTTCTATGATGACCAGTGGCACCAAATTGGTTTTAAATGCGTATATATGTATATATATATATATATATATATATATATATATATATATATATATATATATATATATATATATATATGTGTGTGTGTATATATATATATATATATATATATATATATATATATATATATATATATATATATATATATATATATATATATATATATATTGTCACAGCGAACACTCTGGAATGACATTTCTAGAATAGACCAGAAGTGACAGGTGTAGAATAGTGTAGAACGTCTAGAATCTCTATAGAGTGTATAAATAGAGAGAAATAAGAGAGAAGATAAATATTTTGGTTGATACTGGTGTTGGAAAATAGTTGGTAACCCCGTAGAACGTAACAATATATATGTATTGTGTGTGTGTGTGTGTGTATGTATAAAGATTTGAAAATTGAAACTCACCCCCGATATGGTGGATACCCTAAGCGTCCCAGTTTGCTGTCATTAAAAGAACTTGTTTTAAATTCAAAAGTTGCGATCCCCTCAATGGCAATTTTTTTTCAGATTTTTTTAACTAGCCCGAAAGAATATCACTTTTCGAAAACAATTCCGATTTGCTGAAATATGATGTAAGCATGAAGTAGTTATAACATCCTTTCAGGCAACAAAGAAATTCACTTGAGTTTGATTGAAATCGTGAGAACGAAACAATTCTGTAGGACCCTTCAATAAACTAAGGTTTGCTGTAGTTGTAAAGTTGTCCAGAGTTGATCAATGACTAACCCTTTCCTGTTGTAACAAGCCCCTTATAAAATTTTAGTAGCTTCCTTAATTTGCGGTCTTATTTGCTACGGGGAATTCGATTCATTATACCTGTCTAATAAAGTCAAGGAGGGTTCAATTATCAAACCAATTACATCTTTGTGGAGTTCTTTGGCGAGTATTGTAGCTGTTTTATCTTAAAGAGGCAAAAAAATCCAAGTTAATTGCTCGCTGATTTGTATCAACACAAAAGGTTTTACTGTCGACAAGAGAGATTGAAAAAATACAAAAGATGCAATCAAATAATAAATGCCGTAAAATATCTGTTTTGCAAACATATTAAGTTTGATGTTGAAAAGAGTCATATAGAATTTAATTTACTGTATTTTTATACAGTTTAGAACAGCCAAATGAAATAAATTCAGTATCTCAATTAATACTGAGCATTTTTATAAAAAATCCCGAAACACGTCAATTTTAAAACATTGTGAGGTCACTTGTCACTTGTCATGACTTGATAATGGACCAGGAGAGCTCTCCTTTTATCCCGTAATCCTGAGCCGATGGAATAGACTTCTGTTGTTAGGTAGTTTTTAGTGGGCCAAGTCGTCTTTGTTAACATTGTGAGGTGTGCGACAGGCTATGGTAGCCAGCCTCCTAGAACATTGTGAGCTGTGCGACAGGGTCGCCATCTCGGTGCGAAACCAGGTAATATGTTGTCACGACAGCTTCAAATAACAAAAAAATGTTATAAAATAAAGACTGTGTACAAGCAACAAACAATTTTGTACATTGTCAGCCCTGACCCATTTCTTCCCTGATATAGAGAAAATGTATATACCTAAGGCTGGATGTATTCTCACCATAATTAGAACCGCAGACCGGTTTCGCTCTAATTATACGGAGAGTGTCAGTAGGGTATACTAATTACAGAGAACACACGTGTAAAGTAACCCGTAAAGTAATTTCCGTAGAAAAAAATCACTAGTAGGGAGATCCCGACTTTTGAATGTTGAAAAATTTTTTGCAAATGAGCGCGACCTAGGACCCCTAGAACCCATATCCGGGGTCAGCTTCAGTTTCAGTGTATATATATATATATATATATATATATATATATATATATATATATATATATATATATATATATATATATATGCGTGTGTGTGTATGTATCACGCCGATAACACAAAAAATAATGGGCCGATTTTGATAAAATTTGGCATGTATCTTCCTTTTGTAAATGGCTTGGATAAGTTCGTTAGTCAGGAAAATCGGATGAGGTTTTCCGGGAAAATTTTGAGTTTTCATTCGAATAAAAATTGTACCTCAAAAAATAAAAAAGCTATGATAACCAAATTTGGTAGGTAGGTTTATGATGTAAAAATTAAACTATACCTACACCAAAATTTAGGTTTCTATTTTACAAGAACAAAAGTTATAATAAAATATTTTGTGGCAGATCATTTCTATGAAAATTCACTACCATAACGCACTTGCTGCGTCCCGGTTTTTTTGTTATTTGGAGCTGTCGTACCAACATGCTACCTGGTTCGCCTTCCGACCACTTGGAAACCTATTAAATCTTCATTACAAACACACAAAAAGAAAATAAATTCCTCAGACAATTTTATTTCCCGATTATCTGTCTTAACAAATGCCGGTGACCCTCTTAATTCTCCTCATCCTCTAAGTACCGTGACCAAAGCCTCCCACATAATTGACCGTGACCCTACTACTTTCACTGATAGCGAAGCAGGTAGACGGAACGACATATATATGACAAGACTTGCAACGAACTGCCAGATCTCTCTGACACCTAGGGTTGAACACACTGAGACCTCACAGACGATCTCCGGCGAGATTTGGGGAGTAGGCAGATTGAGGCCCCGTAATCGAGCTACAACAACCCAACCCACCTTTGTCCATTGCTCTAAGGAGTAGGCAGATTGATGCCTTAGAGTGTCCTTACATATTTCCTATACCTCTTTTTTCCTTCACCTCTTGAAAATAGCTCCAAAACAGGAGCCGAAACGTCGAGTTTTCATAAATTCTGGACGCGGTTCAACCCGAGAACCAAGTATGTCTCATATATATATATATATATATATATATATATATATATATATATATATATATATATATATATATATATATATATATATATATATATATGCTAAGTCTTTGTTAAATACAGCAGCTTTAATCAGTTTGTGAGTAACCTTCTTTATCTAAAGTCTGTTCTTTCAACACGAGCTCTTCGCCATCAACTTCACGACCTCATTTGGCAGGATTCGCTTCACTAGCCATACTTATCGATATAATGGTCTTAGAGTAAACTCTTAGATAATTGAATTTGGTGAAAGAGTTACTTGAAAAATGCGTTCTGAATAAACAAAAGATTTGGCTGCGACGACTTCCTTCATAAATATCTGGCAATACCAGGCTGCCACAGGACTTGGTACTGTTGCCATCGAAAACAGCCCTCGCTTGACTGTCAGGTCTTATAATATTAGCGCGGTTCCTGTCCGACGAAGTGAATGCAGTTGCACAGGAATGAAGTAGACGATCACTCTGACGATCACACTGATTTGTTATCATAATAAAAACGCAAGGTTTATTTGTGCAATTATAAAGTTATGATACAATAAGAAGAACGGAACCCTTAATGTAGTGCAGTATTTTATCTTAAGTAATACCAAAGTAACTTTATTGTATCAGGGTGGCATCAATTTATCTCCAGACTGACCAGTTAATCTAGAGTTTTATTGTATCTCATAAATAAAAGAACACTATAATTTGAGATTTCCTATATAGAAAAAGAATCAATTTGCAAAAAGAAACTTATTCCCCTGGCACCATAAAAGTTTAGTGTTACATCCGGGAAAATGTAATCATGGTGATAACTGCCGATTTAATCCACTGAAAGGTTTCGAATTGGAATATTGAATATATCTAAACAGATACTTTTAAAACAATGGAGAAATCACTTTCACACCAATAAATTTGCAGAAGTCGTTAGGAAGATTCCGTTTTTATACCCTGAGACATACAGTTTGTTCCATTTTCTGCGCAAATTTCAGGTGCTGCACTTTTAGTGAATTTTCCTTTAAAAAAAACAACACTAATGAGGAGATCCCGACTTTTGAATTTACAAACAATTTCTTACATCCGGGGTTAGTTTCAATTATATATATATATATATATATATATATATATATATATATATATATATATATATATATATATATATATATATATATATATATATATATATCTGTCTCTTTCTCTGTGTGTGTGTCTTTTATTTATTTATTATTATTATTATTAACAATTACGGTGGACTATATTAAACATTATTTACTCAAAAAATGTCCGTTATCTCAGTATTCAATGCCACAGTAATCAGACTATATATTGCAAAATAACGTTCCGTTTTCTACACTGCATAAAACTCTTTTATAACACCATTGTGTAACAAAGCCCTCTAGGTAATGTTTCCCTAAATACCAAATAAATTCCTTATAAAGTCGTGACTTGAAACGAATTTTGAAAACAGTCAAATATGGTCTAATGTCCTTTTCTTCAAGGAAAACATCCATTAGCGCATTGTATATCGTCGACTTGGCAAGATTCAGCAAAAAATTGCAAATTTTACTTATTGGCCCCAAGTCCGCTGACAATCCAGCATAAATATCTACCGCATGTAAGGGTCTATTTAACAAGCCAAGAAAAATACCCCTTATAAAATTCCATATCTCCTTTGTTTTGGAACATTGCACGAAGAGATGCCAGGACGTTCCGATTATTTGACACCAAGGACACAAGTCTGAATCTATCTTTCCTGCCGTATTCAGAAAAACCAGGTCCACTAAGCGGTTCTTTGCTAGACGGAAAGCTATCGACTGTTGGTGGGAAACTGTTGGACGCTCTATAAAGCTCTTCCAGTAAACTGGATCATCAGACCAAGCTCCCTTTAAAGGAGCTCCGATCCGATAATGTTTGAGGGTTATTTTTTTGAGTATGTCTTTCCTCGAATCCGTTGAAATATTTTTAGTTTGTCCTCGTAAGTCAGCAAATTGCCATGTGATGAAAGCCAAGTAGTTGTTAGCTACATCGTTCTGATTCATTAAGTGGGAGCTAAATTTATGTTTTATCTGTTGAAAATTTATCCATAAATTACACCTAAGATATGGACTGTAACCTGATATATTTAGATCCTGAAAATCTACCCAGTTGTTGTTGTCAATTAGCTGATATATTTTGTACAAACCTAAACTAAACCATAAGTTTGAAATTGCTAATTGAGCAAAATTTACAAGTCTACAGTCAATCAAGGGCAAGTCGTCAATCTTACATGATCTAAACAAATTTGCAGCATTGAATTCTATTATGTCAAGAAAGGCCATGACTTGATACAAAAAATTGGGGAGGAAAAATGTGTGTGTGTGTGTGCATCACAGCGATAACTCAAGAGATAATGGGCAGATTGTTATCAAATTGGTGGGGTACCTTTCTATTGCAAGTGGCTTGGATAAGTCCGCTGACCAGGAAAATCGGCCTAGGTCCTCCCGGAAAATTGTATGTCTACTTTCGAAAAAAAATATCTCTGGAAATGACAAAGTAAGGGGAACCAAATTGTACGCGTATTTGCACTGCAGAGTGTGAACCATGTACCAAAATTTAGGTCTCTAAGTTTAAAGACAAAAAGTTATGGGCAGTTAAAGAAAAAAACATTTGGAATTTTCCTCAAAACGTCAAAGTCGCGATATGAAACGTCAAAATTAGCAATATTTAGGCAAAGAACCTGAAACAAATACGGGTTGTGAAAAGAAAATGTTGCAAGAAGAGTGTTCTACAAACCCTTAAGTTTCAGCTTCAACTGTCACTGTCCTTCATTTTACTAAAATGTTTACAGAAAATTCATTTTAAATAGACTCTTACTTTGATGCTTTGGCTGTATGATCGTGTCGTTACACCCCATAGGCACATCTGTGCTACATGTGACAGGTGTAGTCAGGAAATTTGTATATCATATATATATATATATATATATATATATATATATATATATATATATATATATATATATATATATATATATATATTTCATTTTACCCTTAATGAAATCACCTTTTGTTTTAGCCACTCAGTAGGGTTGTTCTTGTAACTGGTCATTATATTCCACCATCCAAGACTCCAATACACTTAATTATACTTAGGTTCTTCACATCAGGAAAAAATAATTTTATACGAAATTTTGTTACAGTGGAATATAAGTCTTGAAAGCCAGTGGAAGCAACACTGATATGAAATACAATAACACATTTATCGTATAATGGTCCATTTCAGTGAATTTTCGTAGAAAAAATTCACTAATGGGGAGATCCCGACTTTTGAATTTTGAAAAAAAATTTGCAAATGAGCGCGAACTAGGACCCTTAGAACCCCATATCCGGTGTCAGTTTCAATTTTTATATGTTTATATATATATATATATATATATATATATATATATATATATATATATATATATATATATATATATATATATATATATATATATATATATATGTATGTATCACACCGATAACTCAAAAAAGAATGGCCCGATTTTGATAATTTAAAACATGATCCCACAAGTGAACTTAAAATGAAAATACGTTGAACGCCGCAACTGACGACGAAAAGACAGCAACAGAGCTGTCAAGTAACTACTGACAGCCAATCAGAAAGCGGGAAAAGGCCGTTGAAAATTCAGGCGCGCTTTTATTGAGCTCGACACAGTATGTATTTTTTTGCAATTTTGTATATTATTGTTAATACGGTTACTGTTTTAGTGATTGCCAAATAAATTTATTATTATTATTATTATTATTATTATTATTATTATTATTATTATTATTATTATTATTATTATTATTATTATTATTATTATTATTGTTATTATTATTATTAAAATGAACTTAAAAACTTTATAGTACCTATTCATAAACCAGAATTTGTAATTATGATATTTACAGACTAAAAAATATATTTTATGACCATTTACATACAGAAAATTAAGTTAAGTTCGAGTTGTCAGCTAAAGTAAACGGCTGATGCGAGCGAAAGTAAGCAACTGCGAGTGGGATGATAAAATAATAAGTTATCAATAACTTATGTTAACTGATAGGAAAAGTTACGAAAAGCCTGAAGACAAATAAGGCATAAGGAATATAGCTAATTATGTCGGAAGAATGATCTAAGTTTGGCGTTAAGAAAGCATCTCCAGTTTCCTCACGTAGCTTATTCGTTCCAGGATATTGTTTTCTATATCGATCGACTACATATGCTCATATATTTCTGAAGATGTTTGCTTACACAATCGCTTACTTATTGTCTCTGTTTATATAACAATTTTCTCGCAGCTTACAGTGTTAGGGCATTTATAAATTAATTGTGAAATAGGCTTCCTTGGCGTCTCCGAATTAATAATAAATAATGTGATACAACCACTGTAACAAAAGCAGTTAAGCTGGCTACTTAAACTATGAAAAATTTTATTCGTACAGTAGGAATTTGGTCTGAAATCTTTATATTTTCAAGTTTTTAGTAGTTAACTTTCTTGGAGAAATTTACTAATGAGGAGATCTCGACTTTTGAATTAAAAAAAATTCTTGAAACGTGCAATATATATGTATATATATGTGTATATATATGTGTATATATATATATATATATATATATATATATATATATATATATATATATATATATATATATATATATAAAGTTCCTGTGCACATGGGCCCGGAAACGCATAGTTTCCAATATACAGGGAGTTGAATTTTAATTTTTTTTTTAATTTTTTATAAATAATTTCAAAACCACTGGATTGATTTTAATGAAACTTGGAACTTGAAAGTGTATTATGAAAGTGCATATTTTCAAGTGAAAATCTTCTTACAACTGCGTCAGTGGCGTGCGTACGGGGTAACTGTAAAAATTCATTTGGGGAAAAAATATGTGCGCCACTGTCTTTTTCCAATTTTGATACATCAGTTATGAAGCTTATTACATAAGCCACAAAAGCTGCCTCTTGGTATTTTTTCGTTCAGGGTATCCCCTAGGAGATCTGATTAATTTTATAAAAAGGGGCAAAGTACCGATTAGTCGGCGTAATAATAATAATAATAATATATGTTTACTGCAACCATAAGAATATGAAAAAAAAAACAAAGAGTAAACATTACAGCAATAAACGTGCAAATAACTAACCTACGTAAAACTTATTGGTGATAAACATTGAAATGAATATTACAAACATTGATAAAAAATGATAAATAAAAAATAAAAATAAAAAATGAAAAAAGTAATCGTAAAGACACCATGATTTTTCCAAACTCTTGTTTTTTGTACATTACCCAATTGACTTTAATAACAAAGCTAAAGAAAATGTTGAAAGTGACCACCATTAGCGTCGTTACAATTATTTAACCTTCTGCGCAAAGATCTTCTTACTCTTCTGCAAATATTTTGATCTTCTCTAATGCTGTCAAATGCATATTCTATTCTTCCCAACAATTCTTCTCGTGTATTTACTGGTGTTTTATACACTATTTCTTTTAAATGACCCCACAAATAAAAATCGAGAGGATTCAGGTCCGGAGATCGAGGTGGCCATGACACCGGACCTCCACGACCAATCCATCGGTGACCGTATGTGTTGGCTAAATATGTTCTTACAACTGCTGCAAAATGTGCGGGCGCACCATCATGCTGGAACCACATTGTACCATTTCTCATAAAAAGCGGTAGTAACAACGGCAAATCATTTTGTATAAAGTTTAAATATGATTCATGGTCAAGACGATTCGGTAGAACAACAGGACCAATTATGTGATTTTCAATAATAGCAGCCCAAATATTGATGGAAAATTGATACTGCGAATTTGCAACTCTTAGAGAGTGTGGGTTTTCATCGGCCCATGTATGTAAGTTGTGAAAATTTACGATACCTTTTCGCGTAAATGACGCCTCATCAGTAAATAGTACACGTTTAGAAAAATGTTGGTCGTGCCTAAGTTTGTTTAAGAACCACTGACAAAATATTACCCTTGGTTCAAAGTCTCTAGGTACAAGTTCCTGGACACGTGTAAAATGATAGGGATATAAACTTTGATCCTTCAGAGTTCTGTGAACTGATGATGCCGAAATATTACCCAGTTCGGTGTCAATAATTCTCGTACTTGTACTAGGATCACGTTCAACTCTATTTAATATTGCCTCTTCAACTCGTACAGTTCGGCGGTATCTTCTGCGTCCAGAGTCAGCTTTTAAAGGTTTTAAAGAACCAGTTTCTCTCAAATGTCTTACAATACGTGGGAAAATATTTCTGTCAGGAATTCTTCTTTGCGGATAAGTTTCCTGATAAACTCGCACAGCTTGTCTAGCATTTTGATTTGTTTGTCCTTAAATTAACAACATATCAGTCAAATCCGCTGAAGTGTACTTAACGAAAACCATCTTGAGAGGAGGAAATAATATTAATGAGCAGCTCAGTATCAACAAATAACTAAAAACGAAATTACTGCACCGTATCAAAATTTAAAGAATAGCACGAAAACTCTTTTGACGCCTACAAAGCACTTCAAAATTGTAGAATTTAGAGAACTGTCAAAAATTATAGTTTCATTGCACTTTACGATTACTGTTTTCATTACTCCAACGAATCGGTATTTTGCCCCTTTTTATAAAATTAATCATATCTCCTAGGGATACCCTGAACGAAAAAATACCAAGAGGCAGCTTTTGTGGCTTATGTAATAAGCTTCATAACTGATGTATCAAAATTGGAAAAAGACAGTGGCGCACATATTTTTTCCCCAAATGAATTTTTACAGTTACCCCGTACGCACGCCACTGACGCAGTTGTAAGCAGATTTTCACTTGAAAATATGCACTTTCATAATACACTTTCAAGTTCCAAGTTTCATTAAAATCAATCCAGTGGTTTTGAAATTATTTATAAAAAATTTAAAAAAAAATTAAAATTCAACTCCCTGTATATTGGAAACTATGCGTTTCCGGGCTCATGTGCACAGGAACTTTTTTTCTTATTTTTTAGTAAGGAATTGCCCCACGAGCGATGGTGCATGTTTTTTGAAACAGCCTGTATATATATATATATATATATATATATATATATATATATATATATATATATATATATATATATATATATATATATATATACGGGGTTAGTAAAAAGTCCCGGAACAGTCGAATATCTCTGTTATTAATGACGAAATTGTTGTGGATTTAACAGGAGATGACTCCAACTTAAGGTTTTTAAATGGGACACCTTGTATGATTTATCATTTTCGGATGCGGGATAAAAAACTGCATTCGGAAGCATCAACATGTTTTTTATTTAATAAGATAACACCACAAAAAATGAATAAATGATAACGTAAAATCAAGATCTGCATACCTATTTAAATGTACTGGTGTCAATAGAGCAGACAATTCGGGTGCTACATTGACATTGTCACCTATCAATTGTGGTCGTTGTTTTGCTATTTCTTGTGCAATTAGAAATTTTGAAAATGGCAGTGAAACTCACAGAATCTATGCGCATTGGCATCTTGAGGATTTATTTATTTATTTATTGAATACATGCCCAACAGGATAATCCCATTAATAGGGCACCAAACAAAAGTTACAATATGTAACAATATGAACAAAAAATACTTCTAAAACAAAACTGAAATACTGTGCAAAACATCACAGGGCAGAAATTACACAAAACAGTACATATAATGGCCTTAATAACTGACAAAGTAAGATATAGCCACCCTACGAATAACCGCAGCCTCATCCGAATAGAAGTCGCACAAGTTTGCAATATTATTAAAGTCAGAGCTCATTGTGTACACAGGTGATTTCATATACGAGTTAGTCCTTGGTATTGTAGGCTTAAACACTTTCATCACTCTAGATGCAGCCCGTGGAACTGAGAAATTTAATTGCATCAATAAGTCTGGACAATCAACTTTACCATGAAACAAGTTATGCAGGAACATCACAGATGCAACTTTTCTACGCGAATACAAACTGGGTATGCCAGTTTGCATCAGAAATTGACCATGATCGCATCCCCTCTGTGGGTAGGTACCAGATGCCCTACATACAAGGTGTTTTAAAAACTTACGCTGAACATCTTCCAGAGCACCAATATGAACACTATAAAAGGGACCAAAAACCAAGCTACAATATTCAAGCCTGGATCGAATATAGGAAAAATAGAGAATTTTCAAGCTATCCAAATTGGAAAATGATCTGCTATTCCTCATAATGAAACCCAACAACTTCAAACAGGATGCTGTGATTGTTTGAATATGTCCAGTGAAACTTAAATGTTCATCATATAAAATGCCAAGATCCTTGTGCGTTTCAGTCCTATCCAATGGTACACCACCCACTTTGTAGGGAAAAGTTATACGGCTGGTTTTTATAGTGTATGTCACTTCGAGACATTTAACTCGAGTCTATGCTCAACACACCACAGCTGCAAGTTGTCAAGGCCCACTTGGAGTCTTAAACAGTCACCAATATCGTGAACACTGGAGTATAATTTGAGATCATCAGCAAATAATAGATGATTACCAGAAATTACAGAACTTATGTCGTTGATAAATAACAAAAAGAGGAGCGGGCCAAGAGTGGAACCCTGTGGAACGCCGTAGCCAGCAGTGAAGGGTTCAGACTTAAATCCATTATAAAAAACATATTGCACACGGTTAGTCAAGTAGGATCGAAAGAATTCTATCAGCCGTTCATCAAGGCCCGCCAAATGCAGCTTGTACAAAAGTGTTGATTGGTCAACACGATCGAACGCTTTGAAGAAGTCTGTATAAATGACATCCACCTGACCCCGTCGATCCAAAGCTTCACTTACATACTGTGTGAACAGGGATAAATTCGTCAGTGTTGAGCGCCCCTCCATAAACCCATGCTGGTATTGTGACAAACTACACTTCACTGCAGGATAGATACAACCATACAGAACTGCCTCAAAAATTTTAGCAAAATTACATAGGATAGCTATAGGCCTGTAGTTGCTGACCCTGGAACGGTCCCCAGACTTAAAAACAGGACAGATCCGAGCAACCTTCCAAACCTCAGGGAAGCAATGTGTGCGCAGCGACAGGTTAAATAGGATTCTAAGAGGTTTGAGAAGAGCATGCGCACAGTCCTTAATCAAGAAGGATGGCACCTAATCTGGTCCAGCAGTAAACTTGTTCTTGAGCTTCTTGATGGCTTTAAGAATTTCTTTATCACCATTCACTGTCACACTGACTGCCATATGCGATGGTCCAGAGGTATCCACTGGTTCAGTGATGTCATTTTCGTCAGACACAGTACTTGGAATGTTACTTGCTCGCCTCATTTTCTGTATGTGAGACCAAAATCTAGAGGGATCAACCTTAAGAAACTATTTAGTTACACGGACATACTCAGCATATGCCGCTCGTAGCTTTTTTTAAACTATATATCTAAGAAGACTATACTCTGCATGATCACTGTCACGTTTATGGCTCCTATATCTTGCATAGCACCTCTCCTTATTTTTTATATCGATTATTACTTCATTAGTAAACCAGGGAGGAAATTTTCTAGATGACCTCTTGCACTGAGGAACATGTTGTTCAAACATACTTTAAAGTCTGCCATAAAAGTAACTACAAGCATCATCAGCGGTAGTAAAGGACTCCAGTTGAGGATGTACGGATATGGTGATCGTCAACGATCGTTGGAAGAAGCATTTTATTATATACTGTTCATTCGGATGTGCATATTATTAAAAGTTCGCTGCATCGGGTTGTTAAAAAGTATGACGAATTTCGCCAAGCAAGGATTTGTCAAGAAGTGTGCGTCAATAACAGTAAGTGGCAAACACACAAGGTTGAATATTCTATTATCAGTTCAAGAAAATCCACATGCATCTACAACAGAATTGGGTCAAATTCATGACATATTCCAAAAGCCTGCTCACAAAATTATGAAGTCTGAAAAAATGAAACCCTTTAAAACGCATGTGATTCATGAGTTGACCGAAGATGTGACCCAGATCGCAGACTAAAGTTTTCTGAAATAATGGCAGAACTTCAAGCTCGGCCTAACTTTGTGAATAAAACAGTTTTTTTTTCAGATGAAGCAACATTTCATTTGAATGATACTGTTAGTAGGCACAATTGTCGTTTCTGGTCAACAGAGAACTCTCATTGGATGGAGGAAGTCCATACGCAGGATCCTCAAAAAGTGAATTTGTGGACTGGTTTGGTCGGAAACAAATTAATTGGATCGATCTTTATTTTTATTATCGGAATTTAAATGGTGATGGCTACTTGAATTTATTGAGAAAGCAAATGGTACCAGCACTTAGAGCACTCTTCACAAATCAAATATGACCCAATCATTCAGGCGATAATATTTGGTTAAAACAAGATGGAGCTCCACCACACTTTACGAGCAATGTCCATTATTATTTGAACCAAATATTTCCTGGCTGCTGGATCGGACGCAGAGGAGCAATCTAATGGCCAACTCTTTCTCCAGACCTGTCGCCACTGGACTTCTTTTTGTGGGTTCACTTGAAATGACAGGTGTATAAAAAACGACCTAATGATCTGGAACAATTACATGAGAGGATATCTGAAGAAATCAACCATACTACGTCAGAGATGACAAAAAATTCAGTGAGACATTTTGTTGGTAGATTATATCACTGTCTGGTTGTAGACGGAGCACAATTGGAACAATTACTTTAGTTTAAATCACATTACGAACTTTTATAACAGATATCTTGATTTTGCATTATGAATATTTCATTAACTTTTTTGTGGTGTTATCTTATCAATTACAAAAAACATGTTGATGTTTCAGAACTTCTTCCTGGTTATGGTTGTCGTCCATTAGTTTAAAAGATTGTGATACTAGTGTTTAAACCTCGAAATTTAGTTGCAATGGGTGATGGTGAGATTGGGCCTTAAGGTAGTGATTAGTGTGAGTTGGCTTTCGGTACACGGTGTAAGAAAATCCTCTGACTGTGTTTTTGGGGATGCGTACATCTGAGAAGGGCAAAAAGAAGGTTTTATATTTCCATGGTGAACTAGATTAGAGGGTTGCTGCTATTTAGATAAGAAAGGAATTCGCACAGAGATGCTTTACCGTGTGGCCAGACAGCAAAATGTCGTCAACGTATGTTAACCAAAAAAACTAACGGGACGCAGCAAATTTCAATAACTCAATTTTCTATAAACTTAGAAAGTTTAATTTTGGTATGTAGTAAGGAAAACAAGATATCTACCAAATTTCATTAAACTAACTTTGTAATTTCCGGAGAAAAAAATTTTTTTCGAAAAAAAAGTCAAAATTTGAATAACTCAATTTTCTATAAACTCAGAAAGTTGAATTTTGGTACGTAATAAGGTCTCTCCTAAGGCAATATATCAATTTCTCATCCAAGCTATTAATAAAAGAAAGGCACTTGCCGAGTTTAACGGAAAACGGTTAATTATTTTTTGAGTTATCAGACGGATACATAAATACATACATACATATATATATATATATATATATATATATATATATATATATATATATATATATATATATATATATATATATATATACATATACATATATATATATATATATATATATATATATATATATATATATATATATATATATATAAACATATAAAAATTCAAACTGACCCCGGATATGGATTCTAGGGGTCCTAGTTCGCGGTCATTTGAAATTTTTTTTGCAAAGTCTCACCATCGATACCTCTATATTAGTGATTTTTTTAAAATAAAAATTCACTAATAATGCACTTGCTGCACTCTTTTTTGAAGTTATATGTAAAAAATCTAATTCTCCAATTCCGTTAGACTAAATAAAAGCTAAAATGTTCGGTATGCGCTAAAAAACGATCGAATATTTCCCTATTCAAAAACCGTGAAAAGTATAAATATGGGTGAAAGATGTTAGTGACAGCCATGAATTGTGGAACATTGCCTTCCATTTTACCGGCTCATTTGTGTTTATCGCTATCGACGTCCTTTTTCTACCTTTTCCCAACTAAAACGTTGTAATTTCTTATACAAATTTTATTTATGCTCCACTTTAACTTTCATCTATACTTGTCGGCTCTCCCTGTTTGTAGCTTCGATCACTTGTGTAATAATAGCCAAAAGACGCTGTTTAAAGACAGCAATTTGATACTTTAAAGAATTCGTGTCTTTAATATTTATAAGCTGCGATTTTTCAAAAGAAATCGTTGGGAAGAAGGGAGATAGGCGTTTCGTAAAAATTCAGTAAATATAATGCATTATATATGCTTGCTTTGTTCTGAAAGTGTAATTTGCTAATTAGCCAATTCTTTTGATGCCCAAAACAAAGAAGGCTACGTACTCTCAACGAAGGTGTCATGTTAGTAGCCATAATGTGGAAAATGAGGCTTTCAATTTAAGGGAAGATACAGCTTTCCAAGGGAGACAGTTGTTAGAAGTTTTGGAAGTAATTGTCCGTTGTTTAAACTGAAAATTCGATGTTATGAGTATTACATGGAATTATTATTCCTACTAAACATGATCAAAGGTTTAACTGTAAATGATTAAAACTTTTATTGTCAAGAAAATACAGTTCATATTGTCGTATTCAATGGCAAATTTATTCTTTCTCAGGTTTGGTGTATCTGCGTTAACTGTTTTTAAACAATAAGTGCTTTTACACAAATTTCGTTCGTTTCTACAACAAATCAACTTGTTTTTTTTTTAATTTCAACAACACACCACGAGGGCTTACAGCCCAAATACTATCGTACCGTGGGTGTCGACAAGGAGGAAAGAGGTAACTTGTTAATTCTGGACTTGAAGGTTTGGAGGTTCGGGGGAGAAGGAAAAACATGTGCCGGCAAGGAATTCCACCACTTGGAAGTCCTCGGGACAAAAGAGCGGGCATAACAAGATGTTCTATGTCTGGTGACCTGGACAGTAAAAGGGTGCATTCGCTCTGTTCCCCTGGTAGATCTGTTAGGGGCAGCAAGTGGAGGAACTATGGAAGAAAGCTACTCTGAGCAGTGCCCGAGCAGATATCTATAAAAGAGAGAGTGGTCACCAACGGCACTTTTGTTATATCTAGCGTACTATGTATTTGCTTTGTAACAATCCATAATAACTGCTTATTTCAAATCTAATTGCTTTACTGGATGCTTCTTTTCTTGTTTTCTGAAAGCTTCTATCGGCGTTTTGGTACAATGTAACTGGTTTCCTAGCCAATAAACCTTAGGTCAATGGCAAATTGAGTTATTGAAATTTAAATGATTTAATGAAAATTCGCTACGAAAATGCACTTACTGCGTCTCGTTTTTTTTCTTACAAACATGCAAAATATTTCGATAAAAAATGCAAAAATATAATAAGATACGGTCGGAAAAAAAACAATTGTAGGGATCACCAACCTTACGGACCACCCTGTGATTGTCAAAATATTTTTATGAGATGCAGCTTAAGACACCCTGTAATTAACGTGTACAATGTTTTCTCATATCTTGTATAATAAGAATTATATTGAGCTTTACCGTAGAAATGCGCCACCTTGTATATATGTAAACAGATAAAAATTGAAAGTAAATCCGGATATTGATTCTAGGGGGCCTAGTTTCCGCTCATTTGAAGAAATCTTTTTAAAATTCAAAAGTCGCGGTCTCCTCAATAACGAATTTTTTCTACGAAAATTAGCTAAAAATTATAGAACGTTAATCCCTAAACTTAACTAAACCTACAGTTTAGTTAAGTTGCTGTGCGGGGTAGGCAGGGTTTAAGGGGGGGATGGCTTCAAGATGTGAAAAAGGCAGCTTTTAAGCCCGTTTTATTCGAATTTGGTGCTCATATTTCCTTTTTACTACCTACCCCGTCCAGCACCCCTACTCACTCCTGGTCCCGTAACTTCCTTGCGGGGTGTGAACAAGAAATTTTTCTTCGGGTTTGTGGATCCAGGGCGGACCAGGGGCGGCCCTAGGCAGGTTTCTGAAAACAGTTTTTTGAAAAGCGTTCGGGAGCTAAATTGCAAATTTACCGAAAATTCACTACCAAAACGCACTTACTGTGTCCAGATTTTTTTCTTGCAAACCCATCATATTTCGATAAAAATGCAAAAATGCATTAACGAATTTGTTCTACTAAAATTAGCAAAAAAAAATTATACACCCCTACTCACTCCTGGTCCCGTAACTTCCTTGGGGGGTGTAAACAAGAAATTTTTCTTGGGGTTTGTGGATCCAGGGGCGGCCCTAGGCAGGTTTCTGAAAACAGTTTTTTGAAAAGCATTCGGGAGCTAAACTGCAAATTTACCGAAAATTCGCCACCAAAACGCACTTACTGAGTCCAGATTTTTTTCGTACAAACGCATCATATTTCGATAAAAAATGCAAAAATGCATTAACGAATTTGCTCTACGAAAATTAGCTAAAAAAATTATAGACCGTTAAACCATAAACTTCACTAAACCTACAGCGAAAGCATCAACTTAACTAAACCGACAGCCAAAGCATCAGAGAAAGGGTATACTTGAAATGAATTTTCTGTGAATATTGTAGTAAAATGAAGGACAATGACGGTTTCCAGAAAACTCTCCTTGCCACATTTTCTTTACGTAATCCGTATTTGTTTCAGGTTCTTTGCCTAAAATAACTTTGACGTTTCAATTCGCGACTTTGACGTTTTGAGGAAAACCCAATCTTTTTTAAATGCCTATAACTTTTTTGTCTTTTAACTAACACACAAATTTGGGTCGTGGGTCACTATTTATAATATAAACATGCGTACCAAATTTGGTTGCCCATACTCTGTTATTTCCAGAGATATAATTTTTTTTCCAAAAGAAAACAACATTTTCCGGGAAAACCTGGGCCGATCTTCCTGGCTAAGGAACTTGTCCAAACCCTAGCAAAAGGAAGGGACTAGAACACATACCCGGGTTCGGTTTCAATTTTTATATGTTTTTATATGTTTTTATATATATATATATATATATATATATATATATATATATATATATATATATATATATATATATATATATATATATATATATAAGAAACGCTGAAACACGTCAATTTTAATATGGAGGGGGACATGTTTTGACATAAAACTCAACTTTGTGACATCAAGCCCTTAAGGGTGGTGATAACAACCCTTATATTTTAAATAGGGAACATGGGTCGAGTGTTACATCATTTGAAAGCTCTTTCTTTTCTGAAGTCAGCACACAATTTTTTTAAAGTTCTATCAACGCTGTTTAAAAATTATTCACAGTTGGAGTTGCAAGAACGTATTTCATTCATTGTGATAAAACATGCACTAATTAGTCAATTTTTCGTTAAAAAACTAAAAAACAAAACCAAACCATCAAAAGTGTTTATTCAGTTAAGTAAGTGTTCAAATTGTTGACCACCAGCTTCCATACAAAAGTACAAATTTTGTTCAAAACGAGCTCTGACATTCTGGAGCATTTGTGGAGTTATTAGACGGCATTCTTCAACAATGCGTCGTCGTAATTCTTCCAGAAACTCCGGTTATGTTGCGAAAATTCTAGTCCTTAAATGGCCCCATAGAAAGAAGTCTAAAGGAGTTAAATCCGGTGATCTAGGGGGCCACTCAATAGCACATATACGCCTAATCCATTGCTCTGGAAACTCTCTGTTCAAAAACTCCCTAACACGTTGTGAAAAATGCGAAGGAATTCCATCTTGATTTTCTTGATAACGATCATCATTTTCAACAATGTCAATTAGTAGAGGGTAAACGATGTCTTCTAGTAACTTCAAATACGTATCGCCACTCAAATTGCCATCAAGAAATATTGGTCCAATTAAAGGGTCTCCAAAAATGCCAGTCCAGACATTCAATTTCTGTGGAGTTTGAGTGTGGACTTCGTGACAATTTCTTGGATTATTATCTGCCCAATAACGACAATTATGAGGATTGACTGTAGAGTTTAATAAAAACGTTTACTCGCCTGGAAAACAGATATTAAACAGAGAGTTCCCGTTATCAGCTATTCGTGCAGTCATAACTTCACAAAACTCCGACCGCCGATCAAAATCATCTTCACTCAGTTGTTGTACAAGATGAATTTTATACGGGTGAAATTTATGCTGCTTCAATATTCGCTGAATATCTTTTGATGTTTGAAACAGTGGCCAATTTTCTCGTGCTCAAAGTTGGGTCTGCAGTAATTTGTCCTAAAATTTCAATCTCAGTAGTCTCATTTCTAACCGGAAATTCACGTTCAGGATCCCGTTTTATATTGGATACTAAACCACTTTGTCGAAACTTTGCTCCAAAATGTATTTTCTGTTAACATGTCTGTTCGGATATCGTTCATTAAACAAATTTGGGGTACGGTTGGCACAGTCATCGTTTTTGAAAGCAAGAGTAATTATTTCAACTCTTTCTTCTACAGAATACACCATTGTGAAATTAATTTTCGGTAGTACTATCAAGTATCAAACTGACCGATAAACTGAAATAATAAACCGCATTTCTCTCATTCCGATAAGAAATGTTCTAATAGTCAATTTTTTGCTTACAAACCAACAAAACATTGACTATCAGCACACTTCTTATTGGAATGAATGAAATGCGTTTTTGCCTCTTCAACTGTGAATAATTTTTAAACGAGTTGATAAAACTTCCAAAAAAATTAGTATGCTGAATCCAGAAAAGAAAGGGCTTTCAAATTATGTAGCACTCGACCCATGTTCCCTATTTAAAAAATAAGGGTTGTTATCACCACCCTTAGGGGGTTAATGTGACAAAGTTGAGTTTTATGTCAAAACATGTCCTCCTCAATATTAAAATTGTCTTGTTTCAGCGGTTCTTAAAAAAAAATTCTCTGGATGCAAATCGGTCTGTTTTGTTTTCAATGCGCCACCCTATATATATATATATATATATATATATATATATATATATATATATATATATATATATATATATATATATAACATACATATATAAACATATAAAAAATGGAAACTGAACCCGGATATGTGTTCTATGGGTCCTAATTATGGCTCACTTGTAGAACTTTTTTTTAATCCAAAGTCGTGATCTCCTCAAAGTTGCTTGGATAGGTGCTTAGTAATTCGTAAGTATAAGTTATCATAAGTGAAAAAAATTGTAACATCATAAACGCTATTTTATATTAAAGTAAAAAAATAAGAAGATACATTACTAAAATTTAAAAGAAAGTTATATGGTCGCTCAGGGCAGAACATGAGATTTAATGCAATTCTGAAAAATGTGTGGGTTTTTACCCATCTCCATTATAATTTGGGTGGCGTCAGACATAAAAATAAAAATCAGGACTCGGTTAACTTCGTTTAATAATAAATAGTGATTTTATATAAGCCAAAATGACGATAGTTTATTGTGAAAGAGAGAAGCAGCTATAAATTAAATTAAATTAATTTTAATAGAGGTTACAGATTAGCAGTGTACGTAACTATAGTGTGTATGCTGGTGCTCCTTGGATTAACTGGGTATTAGAGGACCTGAGGCTACTTAGGGCTAGCGAAACCTCTGCATATATTCTTGACTTGACGTTGTGGTACAAGTGTCTTCAGCTGTTAACAACATAGAAGCATGTAGATTAATCCCAAGACTATTTCACTTTGTCGTCATCTAGAGGCCAGTGAGCGTCGTATGAAGACCGACTGAACCGTGAGCGGTAGTCATACCACAGCATAACAGTTTGTGATGCTGTGCTCATACAACACCTAACTTCGTCGTCGTTTAACGGAAAGTACGCATCGTAGGAAGATCGACTGGCCCGCGACCCTAAGTTATCATGAGACATGAGCTCTTTAACTTCGTCGTAGTTTAGCGGTCAGGAAGATCGCTTGGGTCGCGACCTGTAGTCAACACTCCCACAACGTCTTCGTCCGCTAGCGGTCAGTAAGCTTGCTTCAGAAAACAACAGTCTTCAGGCAAACGGCTGACCCGTTATCAGAAGTCCACAGCAACCCACCACTCCTGTGGAGACCTTCGCTTCGATCACGTGCAAGCGGCATCAAGAGGTAGAAATACACGTCTGTCACCTGGACAACTCAGCCCCCCTTAGGCGACGGCCCCCTGTAACAGCTATATCATACACTTGTTGGGTAAGGCAATGATACATACACCCACTTGTAAGTCTTCTTCACTTTGTGCTATTCATTCATATTTAATTACAATCAACTCAATTCAATTTATGTGTAATCTCATTTTGTTAAACGTAATTATTATAGCCACGTGTCTATTCTTTATAAATCTGCACCCCACAAAAACAAATCCTCAGGCCTGCATAGGTCACGTCAACCAATCATTTTAATGTTTACTCTAACTCAAACATTTGAGTCCTGTAGAGCCGATCTGAACAAACCAAAATATATGAAACATATTGAATATTCGAATCGCGATACTTTAAATTTGTTTTATATCCCTGAAAAGTTTTTTGCGCTCACGGAAACGATTATCATAATTATGAGAAAACACGATATTCAGCGGTCCTGCAAAGCGATACAAGATACAATAAGTAAAAAATCAGATCTACTCGTTCACGTTTTTTGGCAAATGTTTTCATACCCCACATTTGTAACCTAACCTCTTAGCTACGACATAACAGTTGTTAACTGTTAGCGTTTGCAAGTTGCTTCCAAACTGTTGCAGCTACAAACGCCCTCCAATTGAATATCTTTTATTTGTGAGAAGAATGTCAAAACAAGATCTCGGAAAAATCAGAGGCATCACCGTAAAGAAAATAGCTTACCTTGTAGTGGGATAATCCAATCAGGCAGACCTGCAAAAGTAGAAACTTGAATTTAAAAATATTCTCAGCCATATAAGATTTCTTTGAACACCGACAATAATAATTATTCTTCAGCGAAAAAACATATTTTTCTTTATATACATTAAGAGTGTTTTTAAAAGCTCTTCCGTAAAAAAAATGTAGCACTCTTGAAAGGCAAAATGAAGGTTCTTTTTAACATACTTTTTGTTTTGTTCTTATAAATATATGGGGACACTATCCAATAGAGAAGCCACGAATATTCGGCAACTATTCAGTATTCGGCTTATCGGGCCACTTTCTTTAATATTCAATAATATCCAATAACTTAAAAAATACCAATCGAAACCAAATTTGGCAATTCCCTTTATCTTGTTAATAGCTTGGATGAGTTCGTTAGACAGTTTTGACACTCAAATACTTTTGGAATAAAATTTAAAAAACGCAATATATTTTAAATTACTAGAAATATTTAACTAAAACAAGCACGTACACATTGTACAGGTGGTCCTACCTGCCAATTTTGAACTCAATTGGTTCAGTAGATCTTGAGTTATAACTAAGTAAAAAATCAACAATCTACTATATGACCTGGAATTACCTTTAAATGGATGCCTATAATTTTAGACAGAGTCAGACAGATAAATCAGAGTTCCGCTACCATTGTAAACAAAATCTACAAATTACGTTTTAAACGGACAGGCTACGAAAATATGTCACAATAAACAATCCGCGGGGTTGCCATTTACGACAACTCTCATTTAAATCTGTAGATATCAGAAAAATGTAAATAAATGGAAATTTTAATGAAAGTGATTCAATTTGTTTAAAAGCATTCTAGAACTACGTTTTATTATATTATATTTATTTTACATATAAATATTAAGCTTCCTATTTTCACGGTATTTAAAAGCCACCTCCATCTCTCTAGTTTAATCTGACAACACCACTGTTTGTCATCTGTTAGCTGACACAAGTCATGAGAGAAACGCGCATAAGCTCGAATTCGGCTACGATAATATCTTAGAATCTCAGAATATAAAACAACTAATAAGCACACTTGGAGAACACCCAAATCACCACAACACATATTTCAGAGACCTTACGACCGTTCCGTTGACCATGTCAACATCTTCAGAGGAAGAAAAATTCTATTCAGAATTTTTCTTCCTCTCGATTGGGTTTTCTCCAAGTGTACTTATTAGTGCTCATCACAGGTTCCAGTTTTCACATGATAAAACAACTACCTATACAAATAGTAGGTAAATAATAACCCAACTTTTAATTTTAACATAACTTTAACAAATGCCTTCAGGCGTCGACTGTGACTGTAGTATATTATAATTCTAACATCCAATCAAGAACCTCGGTGGCTCAGGGGTAAGAACGTGTGCCTCTGAACCGAAGGGTACTGGGTTCGATCCCAGCGTACTCCTTTCACTTTTTCAGTACAAACTGTAACATTAACATCAGCCGAGGTTCTGGCATTGTATTTAATCAAGTTGAATATCTGCGCGTTCCGCCCTTCGGAGGGGGCGTTAAAGAAACAAAAACACACACACACACACACACACACACAATATCCAATCAAACAAATAAGAAAGTGGTTGTCTACATCAAATTCACGTTCTTAATCAATGCATGTAGGTACTGAAACAAAATTATTTCAAAAAGAAATATACCGACCTCAAACTAATATAAGCATAATACCTAGGGTACCTAGGTACTTATGTTTTCTTTACTCTTAGCTTTTACTCTTTATGGGATATTAAACTTTTGAAGTAAATGAAACTGCATAGTATCATAAAGCAGTTTAAATTACATATATAATCAGATGTACAGTGTAAATTATTGAAATTAAAATTTCAAAATCATGTACTGTTTATATTTATTTTATTTTCAAAAAGTATAGATACAGTAATAGTAAATAGGCGTTGGAAAGAGTTTAGGTGCAGCAAGTGCGTTATGGTGGCGGATTTTTGTAAAGTATTTCAAATAGTGATAACTCAATCGGGAGATGGTTAGTTTAATGGGAATTAAACTATAATCTTCAGTTTTGATACACAGTAAAACACATATAAAGGCAGCATGGGTACTAGGTTTGAAGAATAACTACAAATTTATTTGAAAAAACCTTTTTTTTTGTTATTTGGTTTGCAGAAACTGGTTCGATTGAGTTGACTAAAATGGATCATCCAAGCGATTAATAAGAAAATAACTGCCACGTTTATAATTCAGCATGTACATTCCTTTTGGAAATGAAAATTAAATTTTCGGTAAATTTGCAGTTTAGCACATTGACGGCTTTTCGAAAAAAATTCAGTAACATGCTTAGAACCCTTTCTGGATGCACATAGCACAAGAAAAATTTCTGGCAAACGGCCGCTAAGAAAGTTACAGGATCAGGAGGTGCTGGACAGGGAAGATAAAAAGCAAATGTGAGCGGAAAGTTCGAAAAAACCAGCTTAGCTAGACCTCTATAAGCTAGCTTTTACCCATTTTGCAGCTAAATGTCCTTAAAATCCTGCTTACTTTGCCCAGAACCCCTATCACCGCAGGTCGCTCAACTTTCTTGGGGGTTGTTCCGAAGAAATTTTACTTGTTTATATTGTTCTTGTTTATGCATTGAGCGTGGTTGTAGGCATGTAGAAGGGAAAGGAGAACTCCCGTGACAAAGCCGCGAACCAAGATTTTCAATTTATGTTTAAATTGTTACCTCATTTCATTTGTTTAAAATATTTTTCCAAAAATGAATATAAGGTTGCCTTGTTTGCCAGTCTCACATAGAGGACTACAATATTTTATCATTTAAAAAAGCATGTATAGAGCAACAGTTGATAAGCGATGAAGAAGGTCTGCGTGCAGCAAGTACGTTGTGGTAGAGAATTTTCGTAAAAAGATTTCAAATCCGATAACTCATTTTCCATTAAGCTATAGTCTTCAAACTTGAGCCATAGTAAAATCTATGTAAAATACCTTTTTAGTTGTTTTGTTTGCAAAAACTAGTCTGATTGGGTTGACTAAAACCAAACCATCCAAGCAATTAATAGGGGAAAAAGACCTGCCATATTGATAATTTGGCCCGTACATTCTGTTTGTAAATTTTTTTTCTGGAAAACTTTTGTAACTAATGAAATTGCAACAAAATTTTTTGAAGCGAATGCAGTATTTACATATATGTAAAAAATTTTAATTTTTTAGTTCCATATAAAATAGAAATTTCTTTAAGTAGTCGCTTACTGGGACCGCTAAAACCAATCTCCAAGGTCCATTTAAATTTAAAGAATTTGTTTTAATAATATACCTTACTAATAGTGTACATTTCTTATGAAAATTCACTGCTATAATGCATTTGCTGCGTCACGAACTTTTATACTTACCTATCTTGCGCTTATATAGGGTGGCGCATTGAAAACGAAACAGACCGATTTGCGTCCAGAGAAATTATTTTGTAAGAAACGCTGAAACACGTCAATTTTAATATTGAGGGGGACATGTTTTGACAAAGAACTCAACTTTGTCACATCAACCCTTTAAGGGTGGTGATAACAACCCTTATATTTTAAATAAGAAACATGGGTCGAGCGTTACATCATTTGAAACTTCTTGCTTTTTTGAATTCAGCACACAATTATTTTTTTTTGGAAGTTTTATCAACTCGTTTAAAAATTATTCACAGTTGAAGATGCAAAAACGCATTTCACTCATTCCGATAAGAAATGTGCTGATAGTCAATGTTTTGTTGGTTTGTAAACAAAAAATTGACTATCAGAACATTTCTTATCGGAATGAGAGAAATGCGGTTTATTATTTCAGTTTATCGGTCGGTTTGACACTTGATAGTACTACCGAAAATTAATTTCACAATGGTGTATTCTGTAGCAGAAAGAGTTGAAATAATTACTCTTAAAAAAAAACGATGACTGTGCCAACCGTACCGCAAATTTGTTTAATAAACGACATCCGAGCAGACATGTTAACAGAAAATACATTTTAGAGTTAGTTGCAAAGTTTCGACAAAGTGGTTCAGTAGCCAACAAAAACCGGGATCCTGAACGTGAATTTCCGGTTAGAAATGAGACTACTGAGATTGAAGTTTTAGGACAAATTGCTGCAGACCCAACTTTGAGCACGAGAAAATTGGCAACTGTTTCAAACATCAAAAGAAGAACTATTTAGCAAATATTGCAGCATCACAAATTTCACCCGTATAAAATTCATCTTGTACAACAACTGAATGAAGATGATTTTGATCGGCGGCTGGAGTTTTGTGAAGTTATGACTGCACGAATAGCTGATAACGGCAACTTTCTGTTCAATATCTGTTTTTCAGACGAGTGTACGTTTTTATTAAACTCTACAGTCAATCGTCACAATTGTCGTTATTGCGCAGATTATAATCCAAGAATTTTTCACGAAGTCCACACTCAAACTCCACAGAAATTGAATGTCTGGCCTGGCATTTTTGGAGACCGTTTAATCGGACCAATTTCTCTTGATGGAAATTTGAGTGGCGAAACGTATTTGGAGTTACTAGAAGATATCGTTTACCCTCTATTAATTGACATTGTTGAAAATGATTATCGCTATCCAGTAAATCAATTAGTGTTTCAACAAGATGGAGCTGCTCCGCATTTTTTAAAAGGTGTTAGGGAGTTTTTGAACAAAGAGTTTCAAGGACAATGGATTGGGCGTAGAGGTGCTATTGAGTGGCCCCCTAGATCACCGGATTTAACTCCTTTAGACTTATTTCTATGGGGCTATTTAAAGAGTAGAATTTACGCAACATAACTGGAGTCTCTGGAAGAATTACGACGAAGCATTGTTGAAGAATGTCGTCTAATAACTCCACAAATGCTCCAGAATGTCAGAGCTCGTTTTGTATGGAAGCTGGTGGTCAACAATGTGAACACTTACTTAACTGAATAAACATTTGTGAACGTTTGGTTATGTTTTTTAGTTGTTTTTTTTAACGAAAAATTGACTAACTCGTGCATTTCTTATCACAATGAATGAAATACCTTTTTGCAACAATTTTTAAACGAGTTGATAAAACTTCCAAAAAAATTAGCGTGCTAAATTCAGAAAAGAAAGAGATTTTAAATGATGTAACACTAGACCCATATTCCCTATTTAAAATATAAGGGTTGTTATCACCACCCTTAACGGGTTGATGTGACAAAGTTGAGTTTTATGTCAAAACATGTCCCCCTCAATATTAAAATTGACGTGTTTCAGCGTTTCTTTAAAAAAAAAATTCTCTGGCCGCAAATAGGTCTGTTTCGTTTTCAATGCGCCAGCCTGTATATGTAATACAAAAATAAAAAAGAAGTGAAACAGCAAGTGAATTTATTTTCTTTAGTGCTTGCACTCCCGTACATTTCTTTGATTAGCGAAGTAAGCTTATTTATAGATATGCACAAGAATTAATTGAGATACTGAATTTATTTTATTACATTTGGCCGTTCCACAGTCTATAGATAAATGTACTTGGTAAACGTAAATTGAACCTAGTGTTTATTATCAGATATGATCCATAAATTACACGATGCGATAACAAATTTATGTTCTAAGGAGAGCTAACCGAATGTTGTTACGATAACAACGTTCAAAACATTACTGTATTGAACTAGCTGACAGTAAACATTAGTACTTTTATTACAATTTATTAATAAAGATATCACTTTTTATTAAACGACACTAACAACTTTCCATGAATAATTAAACACTTTTCTCGTGATGCAGTCGGTAACAGTGCAGTTTTTGATGAGTTATTAACATACATATTAAACTTCACTATCACTAGAGGGTTAGCTAACTCGTTAAAATACCGAAAGACCATAAAACAATTTACTCTAGGGCAATGTGATCGAAATACTATGTAAATATGCATAAATTTACATTAAGATCATAGTAAACCGCTCTATTTTATAAACATGTCATCCGGTATCAGGACATAATATCCAAGAAAAATGCATAAATATTAAAAATTATTACGGACAAGAAAAAAAAAGAGGAATAAAAGTCGACATTGTTTTCGTGATGATGTAAGACGATGAATAATTAAACTGTAGAGTAAAAGTCGGAAATATACCAGAGGGCATTGAAAAGTACTTGTACCACAACAGAAAACAACAGTCTTACTCATTTAACAGAATATTTATAAAGCAACTCTAACCCTTTGAGAAGAAATCTTGGTAAATTTGCGGACAACCGCTCGAATACTTTAAGATAAAATGAGTGAGGATAGATAGAGTTTGGTATCTTACATGCACGCTGACACTATTCTTACCGTTTGTATTTGCTAGGTTATTTACATTTAAAGTTTTATAGATTACACTTTTAGTGAATTTTCTTAAAAAAATTTACTAATGGGAAGATCCCGACTTTTGAATTTTGAAAAAAATTTTCAAATGAGCGCTAATTAGGCCCCCCAGAACACATATCCGGGGTCAGTTTATATTTTTATATGTTATATATATATATATATATATATATATATATATATATATATATATATATATATATATATATATATATATGTATGTATGTATGTATGTATGTATGTATCACACCGATAACTCAAAAAATAATGGGCCGATTTTGATTAAATTAGCTGAATACCTTCCTTTTGCAAATGGCTTGGATAAGTTCGTTAGCCAGGAAAATCGGCCTAGGTTTTCCCGCAAAAATTTGTGTTTTCTTTCGAAAAAATATATATCTCCGGAATTAACAAAGTAAGGGCAGCCAAATTTGTTACGCGGGTTTACATCCTTGTAGCTAAGTTACCTACCAAAATTTAGCTCTGTAGGTCAAATACAAAAAAAGTATAGACATTTAAAAATAAATAAATTGGGGTTTACCTCAAAACGTCAAAGTTGCGATTTAAAACGTCAAAAGATGCAACATTTAGGCAAAGAACTTGAATCTAATACGGGCTTTGGAAATAAAATGTCTCAAGAAGAATGTTTTTCAAACCCCGAAGTCTTAGTTTCAACCGTCATTGTCCTTCATTTTACTAAAATATTTCCAGAAAATTCAATTCAAATAGACCCTTTCGCTGATGCTTGGCAGTAGCCTTAGCTATAGAGTTTATCGTTTAATGGTATACAATTTTTGTCAAATTTTCGTAAAAAATCAATAAAGCTCAATATATCCGTTATTATACAAGATACGAAAAAAATGTATATATTAATTATAGGGTGTCTTGAGCCACATCTTAAAAAAATATTTCTACAATCACAGGGTGGCCCATAAGTCGTTGGTGATACAATTTTTTTTTTTTAATCTCACACGCCTTATGTTACGCAGAGGTATTTATGAGTTTCTTCGAAAAGAAACTGGTTTTTAGAGACTATAACCCCTATTTGAGGTACGTTTCTTCCTGGTCACGTTATGTTGATGACATCTTTACGGTTTGGTCTGGTACCGTAGAGCAGCTCCACCTGTTCCAGGGTTGGCTCAATGCCCTGGAAATCAACATCGATTTTACGATGGAGTTAGAGGCTGAGTCGTCCATAAGCTTCCTCGACCTGAAGTTGAAGAGGACCTAACCACAGCATTTTGTTTAACATTTATAGAAAACCCACTTAGACAGACCACCTCATTCCATTCAAGTCTTGCCATCATATATCCCACAAGATGGCCTCTCTCAGATTTTTAGTTGACAGATTGTTCAGGATCCCACTGTCGGGGATTCACTTCATCAGAGAATTAAACCTCGTCAAACAACTCGCAGTCAACAACGAGTATCCACTCAATATAGTCGATAAGATGGTAAACAGAAAGAGCCGTCAGATCTTGATACAAGCGAGCACCAGTCTACCCCTCGCTCAACCTGAGAGGATATCGTATTTCCCTTTCACCTATTGTGGTCCTGTTTCCAACGCCATTGTCAAAGCTCGCAAATGTGACAATGTCAAGTTTTCATTCAAGTCTTTGAACACCGTCAACAATCTATTTATTCACAACAAAGATAGCATCCCAGACCTGAAGTAGTTGGGTGTCTTAAAATGTGGTACCCCCGGTTGTAAAGCTGTCTACATAGGAAGAACCGGAAGATCATTGGGCACCAGAGTCACAGAACACCTTAGAAGTAGAAACCAGCGTGGCCACTGTATCAACAAAAATACAGATGCTGAAATCTTACACCCTTCAAGTTTTGGTGTAGAACAATTGGTCTTAGAAGAAATTGATATTTTCAAACATTTCAAGTGCCAAGTCAGTGAAGTTTTGAACTTGTCCAACACTGATGTAACTAACTTTCATTCCTTCTATAGCAAATTGGTGTAACAGTGCTACTGAACTCTATGGTTTTTCTACATGACCATGAACATGATGATTTGAAGATGACTGCTCGATGGCTCTCCTTCCATTCTCTACTCTTTTGTCATTGACATGCTTCGCTTCTGACACCTGTTCCTGTTTTGCTCTTCTGCACCCGCGCCGGTGCATCCTGCCCGTTCAAGTTTGCATAAGGGCCGCCCCTCATAATTGCTGTCGTTAAAAAAAATCGCCGATCTCTTTCATTGATTTTTGTTTTGAAGACAATTTTTCTGGCAAATGCAGATGTAGTGTTGCAGGGCCCCTGGCACAATGGATGACGTTGTGACCTGTTGAACCTTGTTGTATAGTTTCGAGTTCAATTTTTGAAGAATTGTTCAAGTGAGTAGTGCTCATTTTGTTCTGTTTTATTCACTTAATATTTCATAATTTCTTGACCCCAGCGGTTCTCATTGGGTTTCTGCTTGATTGTGCCTGCCTCTTGTGCTGTTTAACCTGTCAGTTTCACTCATTGGCTTTGCTTTATGTTTCTGCAATAGACTGGAATTCTTAGTGTTCAAATATTAGATTTTTGCAATTTTGTAGCTTTTAACGCTTTTCAATTTGCTCTGGTGTTAATTTTTGTTAGTTTAATTGCATGTTTAACTTAACATATTATTTAACTAGTGTTACTGTATCTGTAGCTCTTAGATTTTAACTTGATTGTTGGTTGGAATTTTACTGTGTGACTTGTGATTTTAAGCCTGTGACGTTTTCTGTAGAGATTACCTTGTCATCATTGTGCTCTGATATGCACAATAGCCTACCGGAAAAACTAATCTTTCTCTGACAGACCTTTCTTGTTATGATTGTAGATTTATCATCTGAGGATGACCTCTTGAAGGTCGAATCACGTCGGGAGTGAAGTTTAAAATAAATTTGGTGTCTGGAGGAAAAGCCTTTCATTCAATGTCTAATTAACTTCGCTAACGAGTTATGAAAATAATCTTCATCCCACTGAAAAACCTTTACACAACTACAGGTAGCATATTTAATACACGTATTTAAAATTTATTTAGACTATGGCTTTGTATAATTTTTCAATTAAAAACATTGTTTTATATCATCCGTTTTATGTTGTGTTGCGTCTCTGGTTGTTTTCTGGCACTCATTTTGTTGTGGGGAAAAGCCGAAATAATGGACGCTTACATCCGAGATTATCACGTTGTGCCAGTTGACACTTTGGTCACAGACAGCTTAACTGATACAAAAACAGTGTTGAATGATGCTCAAAATAAACGATTTAAAATTTTTCATAACAACATTAGAGGTTTACAGAAGAATTTTGATGAATTACAGGTTTTGCTTCAAGGCTTGGACTGTGAGTTTGACTGTGTCTTTCTGACGGAGACCAGAAGATTACATTACCTGAATAATTTTGGGATAAAAGGCTATGACGGTTTGGCGTGTATATAAGACAAAATTTAGATTATAAATAGGAGTCGATACCATTGGGTGATATCAAAGCAGTAAACCTTAGTGTGAATTACCAACAACAAATTATAAACATACTAGCACTGTATAGACCGCCATCGACGTGTCCTTCTACGTTTATTCTTGAGTTGTATGACTATTTGTCTAGGGGATCACGGAGTGGTGATGTCAATGTTGTGCTGGGGGATATGAACATAAATATTCTTGACAATAAAGATTGTTGCCAGGAGTATCTTAATGTATTACATGAGTTTGGATATGATTCGCTGATAAACAGACCAACCCGTGTACAGAATATGAGTGAGACTTGTCTGGACCACATATTCGTCAAAACAAGGAAACCGCTCGAGTGCTTGCCTATTATTTTTAAAACAACTTTAACTGATCATTACTCCACTCTGCTTGCATGTGATCTTAATACTAAGGAGGAGCGTGTTCAATGTGTTAACTCATTTAAGTCATATGTTGATTATGACAAGCTTAAAAGTAGCCTGGAAACCGAAAATTGGCTCGCCATTTATTCCAGTCAGGACCCCAATTTCGCAACAGAATGTTTCATCAACAGATTAAAACAGAAGGTCGAAAATTGCAGTGTTAGGGTTAGAATCAGGAAAAGAGACAAAAAAAAGGAACCCTTGGATTACGGAAGGCTTGATTAAATCGGTAAATAAAAAAAATGAGATGTATAAACGTTTACAGAAAAGACCGTTCGATCTCTCCTTACAAACACAGTTTAAATCATACAGAAATATTCTTGCCGACCTGATCAAGGATGCTAAGTCGGATTTCTATAAACGTGAAATCACTAAAAATAAAAACTGTCCTAAACACATGTGGAAGTGTGTAAACAATATTGAGTCAAAGGGGAGCGGCACTAATATCAAGGAGATTAGGATGGGTGGCAGAGTCATAGACTTACCATGACGGAAGAATTTAATAATTATTTTGCAGATGTAGGAGTAAAACTGGAGCAACGGATTAATAGATCTGGAATAAGATCAAGATACAGGACAAGGAATAGCCTATTTTTGGATAAACCAGAGAAAGAGGAGATAAAAAGGTGATTGATGAACTGAAGATAAATAAATCGCCAGGCATAGACGGTATTAGCGCAGATGTGCTAAAAACTTGTTCACAGTACCTAGTGGAGCCCATGACGTACATAATTAATATAATCTTAGAGACTGGGGTTTTTCCCAGAATCCTTAAAATAGCAGTCATAAAGCCGGCGTTTAAAGCTGGGGATAGGTCGGAAACCTCTAATTACAGACCTATATCGTTGATTTCGAATATTTCTAAAATAGTGGAAAAAATTATTAAAAAAAGATTGAACAGTTTTATTCAGAAATACAATCTAATATCACAGCACCAATATGGCTTTCAGGAACGCCGCTCCACACAGGATGCTATAGCGGATTTAACTGCTAAAATTTATAAAGCCATGGATGAGGCACGACCGGCAATTTGCATTTACATTGACCTTGCCAAAGCATTTGATACGGTCAGCCACCAAGATTTGTTGGATACCTTGGAAAACATGGGGATTAGGGGAACAGCTCACAGATTGCTGGAGAGCTACGTATCAGATAGGGAGCAGTGTGTTACCATAGATGGTAACATAAGTACCACAAAAAGGGTGCGTTTTGGGGTACCGCAGGGGACAGTGTTGGGACCAGTGTTGTTCATTTTATATATGAATTCACTGTTTGACCTACCTATCTCAGGTGAAATTACCAGCTTTGCCGACGACACGGTTGTCTTTTATAAAGGTATTCAATGGTCCGCTTTGAAACAGACAATACAGCATGAAATCCCCATTTTACTGGACTATTTTAGTGAAAGACTGTTAACGATTAACCTGAAAAAGACGGTATACTCACCATATGTTAGCTACCGATCTAGTCTACCAGCTCAACTGTCAAATACCTCGGTATTACCATGAATAGTCATCTCAAGTGGGATGCCCATATAAATGAATTGGTTGCCAAGATAAGATATTTAATATATAGATTTAAATACTTTAAAAAATTCTGTGACCTGTACCACCTGAGAATCATGTATTACGCATTGGTTCACACCCATATTAATTACGGAATTATTGCTTGGGGAGCTGTGGCTGATTGCTTCTACACAAGATTAGAAATTGTCCAAAAATGGATATTAAAAGTAATTTATGATAAATGTTACACCTACCGAAGTAATGCGTTATACAGCGAGGCTGGGGTTATGGATCCCAGACAGGAATACGTTGTCGCGCTTTTACTGCATTCTCGTAAAGGTGTTTTTGCGAGCAGGCGCGTGGAACATATTTACGGAACAAGAAGTAATGCGACATATTTGCATGTCCCACAAATGAGGAAGACCATTGGTCAACGGTTGCACATTTATCTAGCTCCCAAGATATATAACATTATACCAGAATCCATAAGGAAACTGAATTCCCAGGTTCTTTTTAAGAGCAAAATTAAGTCTTGGATAAATCAATTACCCAGAGAGAAAACGCATCGGTGGATTGATGCCGGGAGTTACTTTGCCCGTTGATTGTGCGAACTTACGTGTTTTTAGGTGTCTATGGGAGTGCATGGAAGTGCGTGCGTGCGTGCGTGCGTGCGTGTGTGTGTGTGTGTGTGTGTGTTAGTGAGTGTATATGAACCTTTTCATGTCCATCAATATTTGACCATACTTGTGGAGATTTTGTAGTTGCTTCATATTAGTTCATACAAGTAAAATGTTGATAATCTCTAAATTTTTAGTTTCCTAAAATGCTGTTTAAATCCTTTGAATGTAAAGATGCGTCGGTGTGACGGAGAGCAATATTATTAGAAACCGGGTAAATATATCTATGAGAATGTAACCCATATGCAGGTTATCCTTTATGGGTGTTATCATGCTTATTTACCTTCTAAAGTTACAGTAGATTATTGTTTAGGTCATTTTGTATTATTTGGTTTGTCATGTTGAATGTAATTTTGGTGAATAAACATTATATTATAGGGGAGCAATTTGAAATAATAATGTTTTAGCAATCATCGACCTAACAAATTCTGAAAAATACAATACAAAGCCAAACGAAATAAAGATATTCGCGACAGAAAAAAGCTCTTGAAGCGAACAGCAATTAAAATCTCTAAATGAAAACCATCGTTATAATGTTTTTCTAAATCCACTTTGCAGTAATATACTCTGAAAATTACGCGTATTTGAATGGGGTGAAATGGTGAAAGTGATGAAAATATCGGATGTTCTGTAGCGGGCTACGAATTTTCCGACCCACCCGTTTCTAATACAGCGTGCGGCTGGATGACAAATTTATTATTTCGTACCTCCGATCCGCTTATGCTTTTGTATGGTAAAGCTAGATGGATTTTTTCACGTCTATCCAACCCGAGACAATTTAATTTGTGACATTTCTGTAAGACCGGGGCAAAACACAGTCATGTTTATAAAGAAAACAATGAAAAGGGTCCAATCGATTTCATAAAATTGGGTTTTCAATTTTATCGTGTAAAGGGCCGCTGCTTTCTGAATGGAGAGGTCGACGGAGAAATAAATAATACACTTTATTCATATACCTACCACTTTCCGACTGGACGAGAAAATCAATGCCTGGTCTGAAGTTCACACCACATAAGTTATAATTTGTTATGAAATGTCACCGTTTTCAAGGTAATTATAATGGAAAATTATTTAAATTTTAAAGTCAGCCTTCTATACAGCGTGTTTCAAAAATGATGGTCTGTGACAGGTGCACATTCAACACAAAAAATAAGACTATTTTTTCATATAAACATGGGTCCGCAAATTCTTAGTTTTTTAAATACAGCGTGTTAAAGTTATTTGCTTTTGTCAGTTTTTCACGAATAAGTCCGACTCAAACTAAAATTTTGACGTGAAAATTGGCATGTGGGAGTTTTCGCGGGCAAGAAACTTAAATATGTTATTGTTGATAACACTGCTGGCAGAGGGCGCCACCTGTAAGACATGGCTTGCATTCAATTGGCTATAATTTTTTGACACCCAGTAATATCGACCTACCGTATAGCTACATTGCAGCCCTTATCAATTGTAAGCAAAAAATGTATATTTGATCCAAATTTCTCAGACACACCATTTTCGAGATATTTCAATTTTTGTATGTCGATGTCGCTCAGAAATTAATTTTTCTCAAGTAATTAATTGTATTGTCTGCAAATTTTAACAACAAATAAAATAGTTTATAACATTTTATGATACCTGACTACAATAAATGTTCAAAATGGCCACCCTCCACTTCAATACACTTTCGTATTCTGCGGAGCATACAACGTCGTACTCTGTGAAATATTTCTGGTGTATTTCTAATTTCTTGGCATCCAAGTACAATTCTTTGCTGCAGATCATCAACATTTTCAACATTTGCTTCATAAACAATATTTTTGAGATGCCCCCATAAATGAAAGTCCATAGGATTTAAATCAGGGGATAGAGCCGGCCATGGCTGAGGTCAACGGCGTCCGATCCATCTGCGTCCAAAAGTATTGCTTAGGTAATTTCTGACATTTAGGGAGAAATGTGGGGGGCTCTGTCATGCATAAACCACAGGTGTCAAAAAATTATAGCCAATTGAATGCAGGCATAGTCTTACAGGTGGTACCCTCTACCAGCAGTGTTATTAACAATAACATATTTAAATTTCTTGCCCTCAAAGACCCCCAAATGCCAACCTTCACGCCAAATTTGTAATTTGACTCAGACGTATTCGTGAAAAACTGACAAAAACAAATAAATTTAACACGCTGTATTGAAAAAACAAAGCATTTGCGGACCCATGTTTATATAAAAAAATAGTCTTATTTTTTTGTGCTAAATGTGCACTTGTAACATCATTTTTGAAACACCTGTATAACAAATAATAAGCATTTCACCTTTCAAAATGTCCTGGCACACTTAATCAATACGAAAATTTAATGAGTGAAGATTGGAACATGTGATGAGCACTGATAAGCACAATTTGGGGTACCCAATTCATCACAATACAGTTTTTAGATCCGACGATCGTTTCACTAATAAATTTTGCGTCATCAATGGATGAATAAACTAAGTAAATAAATACTAGAACTACTATTTATACGTTAGTTGGCAAGCAGTTGCGAACAGCGTCTTCTAGAAAGGTACACAGACAGACCCCACTGGTTGAGTTTTTAATCCCTGTAATTAAAAGTGCATACCTGCCTCTGTTATACTGTGCGTCGTTATCAAATATTCTTCCTAAGAAGGACATGCTGGTTATTAACAGTTCGAACAATGGACTACATAGAACCGGACCTACTCTATTAATCGAAATATGTTTGTTCAAATTCTAACGATATATATATATATATATATATATATATATATATATATATATATATTTTGTAAGCATCAAGCTGACGCAACTGCCTGACATTTTTTATTAACTTGAGATTTTATTTATCTCCATGATCATTATTATCCCAAATATGCTGAGCAATACATAGCAAATTGAGATTTTCAAATATGAAGCATTTAATCAAAATCACTACCAAAACGCACTTGCTGCGTCCAGAATTTCTTAACTTACAAACATGCATTATATTTCGATGGAAAATGCAAAAACATAAGGCGTTTTCGACTAAAAAAAGATTATTTGTATCACCAACGACTTATGGGCCACCCTGTGATTGTAGAAATGTTTTTTAAGATGTAGCTCAAGACACCCTTTAATTAATGTATACAATATTTTTTCATATCTTGTAGAATAACGGATATATTGAGCGTTATTAATTTTTTTACGAAAATTCGACAAAAATTATATACCATTAAACGATAAACTCTACAGCTAAGACTACTGCCAAGCATCAGAGAAAGGGTCTATTTGAAATGAATTTTCTGGAAATATTTTAGTAAAATGAAGGACAATGACGGTTGAAACTAAGACTTCAGGGTTTGTAAAACATTCTTCTTGATACATTTTCTTTCCATAGCCCGTATTAGATTCAAGTTATTTGCCTAAATGTTGCGAAATTTGACGTTTTAAATTGTCACTTTTGAGGAAAACCCAAATTTATTTTTCTTTAAATGCCATAACTTTTTTGTCTTTTGACCTACAGAGCTAAATTTTGGTAGGTAGCTCACCTGTAACGATATAAACCAGCGTACCAAATTTGGTTGCCCTTACTTTGTTAATATATATATATATATATATATATATATATATATATATATATATATATATATATATATATATATATATATATATTTAGGAATATTGCACTACACTGTAATCACTTTTAAATATACACTTTATTTGTTTGCTGTACGTTTGTGATTTTATATTGGTTTGCGTGGACTGCTTTCGAACCGTCCCGGTTCATCATCAGCACGCTAGTAGTAGTAGTAGCGTGCTGATGATGAACCGGGACGGTTCGAAACTGCTCAAATGAGCGCTAATTAGGCTCTCCGGAACACAGCACATATCCGGGGTCAGTTTCAACTTTTATATGATTATATATATATATATATATATATATATATATATATATATATATATATATATATATATATATATATATATATATATATATATATATATATATATATATACTTTATTTGTTTGCTGTAAGTTTGTGATTTCTTATTGGTTTGCGTGGACTGCAGTTTCGAACCGTCCCGGTTCATCATCAGCACGCTAGTAGTAGTAGTAGCGTGCTGATGATGAACCGGGACGGTTCGAAACTGCAGTCCACGCAAACCAATAAGAAATTACAAACGTACAGCAAACAAATAAAGTGTATATATATATATATATATATATATATATATATATATATATATATATATATATATATATATATATATATATATATATATATATATATATATATAATCATATAAAAATTGAAACTGACCCCGGATATATGCTGTGTTTCGGACAGCCTAATTAGCGCTCATTTGAAGAAATTTTTTCAAAATTCAAAAGTCGGGATCTCCTCATTAGTGATTTTTTTTAAAGAAAAGTCACTAAAAAAGTGGCTGACTTTAAAAAACATATCGATGACGTCATATCTCGTACACAAATCATCTGTATGTATATGAATTACATTTCCACTCATTCGCAAGTACATATAAATAGAATTTTAGGTCTCCCAGGGTTTTTCATCAACTCTTTGATTACTTAACGTCTTGCCTTAACAAAAAATCATTGATTCCCATTATATTATTGTGTCAATATTTACAGCGTCAATCGAACCACAAAAGCCATTTAATCCGGAACATTGATGAGCTTTAATGTCTTGAATTAACTCAAGAATACCACAAAATATATATTAACTTGATAGATGCTGCAATGTCGAAAAGGAATTTCCTGTAGATCCATTCAAACGCCGCAGACTTTCGACAACTAGATACCCCTATTGACAAATTGAAACTTATTCATAATATCAATTTTAGAATAGAAATATTGACAGAGATGGATGAGGGAAAATCATATTGTTCGCTTGCCTAGTTGTGAAAAGAAAATATGTAATTTATTATTTTCTCCGCCATTTACCAGAAATCCCAACTCAACTCCTGAGTTCATATATATAGAGCCATATTGGAAAACATCTTATTTTCTTGCTCATATACTTGTTATTTATAAGAACAACATACATCTTTGGTTTTCATGGTTACTTGAGTAAGATAGCATGTTTAGCTCGCAATTACATGTTTGAAAAATATAAATAAAAATGATCCCCCAGACAAAAATAAATCGGTCAACAAAGAGATCGGCAAAATCAATTTTTAGCACAATTTTCAATTACCTGTTACTTTTTTAAAAGTTATCTTTTTTTGATGTGGTTCACACTGCGCAAAAGCCCACTCGGTCTAGGTTAGGCTGAAGAACACAGTTTTCTGGAAAAGTTTAGAATTTCATATTATACTGGGTGTAAAATAAAGCCAGGTATAAGTTAAAAGAGAGCTTCATTACGCCTTCTCAGCACGGCTTCATGCCAGGCATATCAGCAGTTACAAACTTAGTTTGCGCTAGTGCTGGGAATTTATCCGTCTGTGTATTCGAATATTCGTTCCGAAAGCTTCACGACTATTCGAATTATTCGAGTATTCTAATATTCGAATATTCATCGAGTATTTGAATATTCGCAGAGTATTCGAATATTCGCACAGTAAAAAACACTCCCCTAACCCTATGAATGTGTCTCATTATCATTTTTTGAATCTGCCTCTGTTTCCTAGAAAATTAGCTATTTAATTCTTAACTTTCAAATAATTCTGAAAATTTTTCATTGTTTATTTTAGAAAAATTAATGACGATTGTAATGTTGGTATATTATATTATAATGTAGGTTGCAAGACGAACTTGTAATCATTGTTAGTATATCTAAGAATCTCTTGCATTTCTATTTTCGTATTTATGATCCTCTATGTGTTAAAGGGTAAATTCATGTTTGTTTTCATTGCATAGTTCGAATGCGATATGGATAACCACCAGTCGATTTGTTACAACATAAAATACAATAATTTTATCATCATATCTTGATTACATTTTGGTGTTTATGAACTTCTATGCGCCGCCTATGAATTAAAGGACAAATACAGCTTTCGACTTACTCAAGTGTTTTCAACTAACTTTAAACAAACTATACCTCAATCTGGAAACCCAATAATTTCTCGCTTTCAACTCGATAAAAGCGCCCTACAATCCACAGTTTCAAAATGAGTTGAGACACCTTCCGCTTAGTAATCCGATATATACTGTTTCTCTGCAAATGTTTATTGGCTCATGAAGGCGTGAAGAAACGAAAAGATTCAAAGAAATACTCAACAAAATTATATGGTTCTTAGAAATATTTAGTTGAAACCAAGCAAAGAGAGCCTGCCTATACAGTGCAAAGCTAACAAATTATTCGTAATCACTTATTTGAAGGATATACTTTTTTCTCCTAGTGCTCCCTGCGGTGAGTGCTTCTAAGAATCTTCTGGGAATCGTTCCTAGCCATAATATATATATATATATATATATATATATATATATATATATATATATATATATATATATATATATATTCGAATACATTCTCGTTGAAATAATTCGTATTGGAATACTCAAATTTTCGAAATATTCGTATTCGATTCCCAGCCCTAGTTTGCGCTACGCAATACATTGCGGAAGCTTTAGATAATTGTAATCAGGTCGATGTCGTCTACCTTGATATGGCATTGATCATGCTATTCTTTTCCGTAAATTATAAGCATTTGGCTTATCTGAATCACTCCGCAAACTGATTGCGAATTACCTTATGGACAGGAAGCAATATGTGGTTGTTGATGGCTGCAGATCAAAATATATTTCAGCCACATCAGGGGTACCTCAGCGATCGACTTTGGGTCCTTCGTTATTTAATCTTTTTATTAACGATCTCGTTAGTAGTTTGAGGGTTGAATGTCTCCTGTATGCCGATGACATCAACATTTTCGGTGAGGTGAGGTCGGTAGATGATTGTATTCGACTTCAATTAGCATTAGAGGCAGTGGAGGAGTGGTGCAATATAAATATATTTCTCTAAATATTGCTAAGTGTAGTTGTCTTTCCTTTACTCTTAGGTCGGTGCCCATACAATTTGATTATTGTCTCTGGCTAGGCCGATATCTATCCGTAATTTGGGCGTAATATTTGACAGAAAATTGTCTTTCTTATCGCACATTGAGAATGTTGTATCCAGTGCATTTAAGCTAATGGGCTTTATTATTAGAAATTGCCGCGAGTTTAATAATATTGACACATTTAAGTTGCTTTTCTGTACTTTTATCCGTAGTAGACTTGAGTATGCTTCGATTTTATGGTCTCCGGGTTACCAGAACCATATTCTCCAGTTAGAAAAGATCCAAAGACGCTTTCTGAAATATCTTTACTTCCGCTTCAATGGTATATATCCCTCCGTGGGTTACCCTTCGGAGTATATGCAGCGGGACTTCTTGCTAGCAAGTCTAGAATCTAGAAGGGAACAATCTGCACTTTTTTTTTAATGCGTTAATAAGGGGAAGTAAGGGGATTCTGTGACTGCTCTCGTATACTTGACCAACTTAACTTTAATGTTCCGAGATTTTCTTCGCGAAATCCGTTCACCTTTTGGTTACCTACGCCGCGAACTAATCTTGTGAAATTCTCGCCGCTTTATAGATTGTGTTCTGTTGGCAACAGGCACGCGTCTTTCATTGATATATTTGTGTCGGATCCAAGGTTGCTCAGAAGGTTAGCAGTCTCACAATTATAGAGGACCGATTTGTATTTCTAATTATTTTTTACTCTTTATTTATTGTTGTAATTTTTTATCTTTTTCTGTTTTATTTACATTATGTTATCTAGTTGTAAATTATGGTTTAAAATGCTTATTTTTAGTTTTAATTATAATTTTAATCTTGTTTTTAAGTCGGCCATTTCTGTATTTCCTAATGACTAATTGGGCTTCTGCTGTTGACTAGAGTAATGATAAATAAATAAATAAAAGTTTCGTTGACCGCCATTTTGGTAAACAAAATGATCGTATCCTATTGTGGATAATAAGTGAGCTAATATTAATATATCTAGTTTTTATTGTCAGTTTTTTGATAAACCCCTCTGGCTTTTTATACAGAGCGAAACAAAGAAACTAAATCTTGGTAGCGATATTTTAAAAGCACAGCAATTTGGAAACGCCTTGACGGATTTTGATGGACGTTGCGTGGTTTGAAAGCACATTAGTTTAATTTTTTACTAACCAGGGGATGTTTTGTCTCAATCCAATGAGATTTCTATATTATACAGGCTGGCTAAAAATTCAATACTTCTATTGTTATGCTATGCGCTATAAAATCAGCAATCTTTTGCTTAAATAGACGGTGTAGATGGACGGTTTATTATAGAAAAATTAATGGTAATAACAAAATTTATTAACAACAATTTAGTGCGTAATTAACGAAAGGAAACTTAATATCAAGTGGGACCACCATTAACACCTCCGGACTGGGAACACTCAGAAAATTGAGGCGCCGTTCAGGCGGGCATCTAGAGTAGACTGGACAGTCGCTAAAGAGGTGGTTCCCTGGAGAAAAATTATATAGACCATTAACAGCTTTAAGCCATTCAAATCCCCGGGATTCGATGGAATAATGCCCATCATGCTCCAACAGGGTATAGACATAATGGCATCGCCGCTTACCCTCATTATGAGGGCCAGACTGGCTCTACGGTATATTCCGAGGGCATGGAGACTGGCCAAGGTTGTATTCTTTTCTAAACCTGGACGTCCAACAGACCAGGCAACGTCCCTGAGGCAAGCCTCAACAATTGAAAAACTGCTCGACCGGCACATTAGGGGCGGTGTACTGGAAACTTAACCCCTACACTGCGGACAATATGCATATAGAGCAGGAGTCTCAACAGAAACAGCACTGGATCAACTGGTGCTGAAACTGGAGAATACGCTGGAGAACAGAGAGGTGGCGCTGGGGGCCTTCCCAGACATAGAGGGGGACTTCAGTAACACCTCATTCGGATCGGTACTGGCAGCTGTCAGGGAGCGGGGAATAGAGGAGACCTGCTGCAGGTGGATGGGTTACATGCTCTGGGACAGGGCGGTGTCCCCTCACTCGCGGGAGCGACTCTGCTGGCGGGGGTCGTGGCAATAACTAGAAGTCACGAGTGACTTTGCCTTAAGATTTATGAGAACCCTGTCGTCACTATTGTTTACCCTGGGTCTAAGTATCTGTGGATAGCGACTTAGAAAGGAGGTATAGCCTTGCAGGAGCGCATCCACATCTAGGAGTCCCGTAGGAGAACAGTATTGGTAAGGTTACCGCAGAAATTTCCCATATTAGAAAAATGTATTTTTTTCGATGTTATATTGGCTTTGCACGTGTTCGTTTAGGCAAAAGTATATTATTCCGAATTAGACCCGTTTCAGTATATATATATATATATATATATATATATATATATATATATATATATATATATATATATATATATATATATATATACATATACACAGGGTAAGAAGATATTTTAATAAATGTTCAAAATTTCCACCCTGAACTTCCAAACATTTTTGGCATCTCCGTGTAAGTTCCTCATGGGTGGCCGCTCTAATTGAATATGGAGATAAGCTTTCGAACGCATCTAGAGAACTCAATCGTGCTGGCGCCTGAGCATAGTCCCGTAGGAGAACAGTATTGGTAAGGTTACCGCAGAAATTCCCCATATTAGAAAAACGTATTTTTTTCGATGTTATATTGGCTTTGCACGTGTTCGTTTAGGCAAAAGTATATTATTCCGAATTAGACCCGTTTCAGTATATATATATATATATATATATATATATATATATATATATATATATATATATATATATATATATATATATACAGGGTAAGAAGATATTTTAATAAATGTTCAAAATTTCCACCCTGAACTTCCAAACATTTTTGGCATCTCCGTGTAAGTTCCTCATGGGTGGCCGCTCTAATTGAATATGGAGATAAGCTTTCGAACGCGCCCCTTACCCTTACCATATAGTCCCCTTTCGTTGTCAATGGTTTGGAATAACCCATGTTTTTTATCGTTCCCCATATAAAGTAATCTAACACAGTCAAATCAGGAGAATGAGGAGGCCATAGGAAAGGCCCATTGTTGGCGATCCACTTGTCTCAAGGATGTCATAGAATATGCCGGGAAATATCCCAGAACTGCAATTTACACATTTCCATAATTTAGAATGGGTTTACTTTTATATATACAGGGTGGCGCATCGAAAACGAAACAGACCGATTTGCGTCCAGGGAAATTTTATTTAAGAAACGCTGAAACACGTCAATTTTAATATTGAGGGGGACATGTTTTGACATAAAACTCAACTTTGTCACATCAACCCCTTAAGGGTGGTCAACAATTTGAACACTTGCTTAACTTAATAAACATTTTTGAACGTTTGGTTTTGTTTTTTTTTTAACGAAAAAATGACTAATTAGTGAATTTCTTATCACAATGAATAAAATACGTTCTTGCAACTCCAACTCTGAATAATTTTTCAACGAGTTGATAAAACTTCCAAAAAAATTAGTGTGCTGAATTCAGAAAAGAAAGAGCTTTCAAATGATGTAACAGTCGACCCATGTTCCCTATATAAAATATAAGGGTTGTTATCACCACCCTTAAGGGGTTGATGTGACAAAGTTGAGTTTTATGTCAAAACATGTCCCCCTCAATATTAAAATTGACTTGTTTCAGCGTTTCTTAAAAAAATTGTCTAGAGGCAAATCGGCCTGTATCGTTTTCAATGCGCCACCCTATATATATATATATATATATATATATATATATATATATATATATATATATATATATATATATATATATATACATCTATATATATATATATATATATATATATATATATATATATATATATATATATATATATATATATATATATATATATATAGACATATAAACAGTTAAACAAATCTCTAAAATGGGTATTCTTCGAGCTCATTTCAATTATTTTTTTTGAAAATTCATAAGACGAGACCTTCTTACAAGCAAAATTTTCTTTGCGAATACTAATATGTGCCTATTACTTTAACCTATTTGTGCAAGGCTATTTCTGCGAGACGTGTTGAGAGCTTTTTTTTCCAAAAAAATTTATCTCTCTTTCACTTATTTTATTTCATACTTTAGGTGCACACTGTACAATTGCTGACTCAGAAAGCCAAAACATACTGCATTTTGCGTATATTTTTATTCAACACAATATTCATTATAACGATCATTAAAAGTTTCTGCCCGGTGCTGAGTTGCTTAATGTTCTGCGTGACTTGTTTTTAGGAAAACACATTACAAGTCGACCACCCCTCAGGGATCGATTCGATAATCAATCATACGTTATAATTACTTTTAATAGGCCCTTTTCCATATAACACAATCGTACATTGTTACATATAGAAAATAGGTCAAAGCCATCTAACTAATTTACAGCAAATGAATTTGAGTTCCAAAGGGTGTAGGGTGAAATGTTAACAACCCCTCATGTATTAGATTAGTAGTTAACTGTTCTTATAGAAGTTTTTAGGTTTCTGGAGGTTCTTATAACGCACACCTTCATCAGTGAAATAGTTACGGAACATTTGGTTTCTTATATACGGGAGGACTTTTTTAACACAGAAAATAGCGAAAAGTTTATATAGCTCTTTAGGAAACGGCTTCAATATTTAGGATACAATTTAAACCAACCAATTAGCAAACTTGATTTAAACTGAAACTAAGGGTGTATTTTTTATTACCTTTGCTAAAGGAACATTACATTAGTTGACTAATAATGGGCACTGTTAAGGACACCTTAGAAAACCCAACTCACAACAACGCATTTTCAGACCTGACAATCGTTTCGCTAACAAAGTTAGCATCATCAGAATAAACTAAGTAAATAACAGCTATAAACAGTATTCGTATATTAGTTGACAAGCAATCGCGAACAGCCCCCTCTACGAGGGTATAGAGACAAACCCCCACTGTTTTTAATTATCCCCGCATAATCATGGTAGGCGTACATGGAAGCTTTTACACCCCATTTGAAGCATTATAAAGTTGAATTGTATTCAAATATTTAGTCTAGAAGGAATGTAAGTAAGTAAGGTTAACTTTAATATCAAGATTGACAATTAGTATCAAAAAAATATGAAGTGACAGGAATGAAGATTAAAACATTTCTGGTTTCGACTGTTTTAGAGTGTTTAAATTAAAATTACTACATGGAATTATCTGAGGTGGTATATTGTATTCCATGTGTTGGAGAAACATAATCGGTACGCCCCTGTCTCTGTTACTTTCATTCGGTTGCACTATCCTTTAAGTTTCTACATGGAATTAGTTATCCCTGGATTTCACAATCCTTTTCAATTTGCTGGTAATCTTTATCCTCTAGTCGTCTGTATCGCATTCCGTTTACGCGTAAATAATACCATACAAAGAATACTTATATACCGTTAGGTCCTTTCTTGTAAATAGTTTCAGCTGTGTTTGACATGATCTTAAAATGTACCCAGTGGATTTCTTTACTATGAATAATACTTCTGGTTGGCCATCATGCATTACTGACATTATGTCAACTACGTCAACCAGCGTTACATGAAAGCTGGATAAAAGCAAGTTTTTCGCAAAGTACAACTCAGTTCTACGATTGGTCTCCTCTTCTTAGCTTCTCGGGACTCCGAGGTCCTAATCTTCCACTTAAACACCGCTCGTGTGTTTAAGCCAGTTCAGTTCTACAGTGTAGTTCGACTACGAATCTCATCTTCTCAGCTTCTCGGGACTTCTAAGATCCCAATATTTTACTTAAACACCGCTCGTGTGACTAAGCCAGTTCAGTTCCAGTTCCAATCTTCCCACAGAAATTTCGTTCGTACAGTAATACCGTAAAAGGTCAGTGTTTTCTTCTAATTTAGAAAGTATACGTAATCAACGTCCACCATACGCACAGTTAAATAAATGCAATAACAAGTAGCTAATAAGATTGTGAGATCTCCTGAGTAACCCATTAAATCAAGTGTAAAACCGCAAATTGTAAATAAGTGTCAAGTTCAAAGTGTACATAGTAACAATACAACATATATAAATATAAAAAGTGTATTATTGAAATCTTCTGGAATCCAGTGCACCTGGAGTTATAAATACAGTCCACATCTTCACAATATTCTTCTTCCAACGCTAATTAGCAAAACCGACTAGTTAGCGAGGGTGAGATCAATCCACCTGCAAAACATTGGGGAAAGAAAAAAAAAGCTCTTTCTCCCTCACCAAGTAGTAATTGTAATTTAAAGTACATTAGCCAAACAAGCAGAGTCCTTAAATTTAAAACTAGATAAACACAACCTAAGAGTGATATAGAAATAGAAAAGTCTGGACACAGCAAGTGCGTTATGGTAGCGAATTTTCATATAAATGATATAGAGATTTATACGAAAATTTATATATATATATATATATATATATATATATATATATATATATATATATATATATATATATATAGTTTATTTATTATATATATATATATATATATATATATATATATATATATATATATATATATATATATATATGTATATGCATGTATGTATGTATTATAATACCTTATACGTTATCATAATGCTTTTGCTGAGTCAGTATTTTGACACTTGTTTCTCAATTAAGTCCTCAGTAATAAACAGAAGGACGTGGCACCACGAGAATCGGGATAGTACAGAGTGCTAAGTTGTATGATTACCCTAACCTCTCGGATAAAAGTTTCTAGTGGTCGTCGTTTACATTCATCTGAAGAAATTTTTGAAAGGTCTCAAAATTGTGAAGAAAAAATCTGCAAGAATGTTCTAAAAAAATGTTTACAAAAACCCACCATCATTAAAATAAAAGTTTCCACGAAAATTTACTAAAAATCCAATATTTCTACAAAGGTTAGTTGAAACAATTTGAAGTAAAAAAATCTGTTACATATCTTTCACGAAAATTCTCTTAAACATAAAGTACAAAAATTCATTAAAGCTTATTTTTCACGAATTTCGTTGAAAAAATATTCCATCAAAACTTCCTCAAATTTTCTTTTACACAAAAACTGGAAACAAAATTTTATTTGAAGAAAAGGAAATTCACTAAAGTTTTTGTGTAAGAAAATTCGATATTTCGAGTAAATTCTGTACATGAAATGCAGCTAATAAAATTGTAAAAAATCTACAATTTCATTGAAACACAGACGAAGAGACTTTTCTGTGATTTTACAGAAATTTTTATATTTTGCCTGCTGATTCCGTAAAAAAACGAAATCGGTTGCAGGAAAAAAAACATAACAAACACTGAGATCTGTTATTCAAATTAAATTAGGTCTTAAAAGTTTTTATCTCCTCTTTAGTAAATTTTTTAATACAAAAATTCGCTAAAAAATTTATCGGAATCACACAATCTGATTAGATAACGGTAAGGTGAAATAAAATACTAAAAAAATAATAATAAAAAAGTGAAGTCACTACTAGGATTAGAAGTCGACTATATTATCTGATGCCAAACGGTTCCACTACTGAGCAGTGCTCACCGTGACAGATTTTTTGTACAACAAGTGGTATCTGACAATGTAATATTTTCAACATCACTCGGAAACTAAGAGGGCTATGACAATTTTGTTTACAGCATCATTCGTTTCACAAAAAAGTAGCTAAAGTTCTATCAAGTAGCAAGGTTCTATCATTACTAATTACTAGCAGAAAACATATTTTGAAAATTATATATTTTTTTCTTCTTAAAACTCCAAAGTCGCGATGTGTTTTACAAAGCCTTAAGTTACAGCTTCATCCATCATTGTAATTCATTTTACTAAAATATTTTCGGAAAATCCATTTCAATAGACCCTCTTTCTGATGCTTCGGCAGTAGTTTCCGCTATAGAGTTTATGATTTAATAGTGTATATTTTAGGAAATTTTCGTAGAGAAAATTCGTTAATAAGAAGACCGCGACTTATGAATTTTAAAAAGATTTCTTCAAATGAGCGCGAACTAGAACCCCAAAACCCCATATACGGGGTCAGTTTCAGTTTTTGCCTGTTTACACATAAAGACGGTGACTCATTTCCAAGGTAAAACTGAATATATCCGTTATACAAGATATGAGAAAAAAGTATATACGTTAATTATAGGGTGTCTCGAGCTCAATCCTATAAACCTATTTTGACAATCACAGGTGGCCTATAAGTCGGTGGTGATACAAGCTTTATGTTTTTATAGAACATCCCTTATGTTATTGCATTTTTATCTTTTTCACCAAATTATAATGCATGTTTGTAAGAAAAAAAAATTGATATCGTTCATCGTTTTTTACTTATTCAATTGTTTTGCAACTTTTCACGCCTTTGGCAATATTTCCAACACATATCATAAATTGTGATACGGCATTTTTATCAGTATATAGCGAAGTCCCATGGAAATGACGCATTCAGAGAGCTTTTTGTATACAGGTTGGAGGAGAGCTGCCCTATACAGGTACTCTCAAATAGTCGCTCAATTTGAAATGTTCTCGCACAAATATATTTAGTGCTTCCCTAAAAATAATTTTTCGTAAGATTTTTGTGATATATTGGTAATGAATAATAAATGTTTAGTAAGTTATTGGAAAAACAAGTTGTCGAATTTTTGTGAAAATTATAATTTAGTGTAACATTACTGAAGGCAATTTATGTAAAAAATATGGTGAATTTTTTAAAAAGAAACGTTCATATTCTTTTTAAATGTTGGTCCTAAAACAGTTTCTGAATAATGATATCATGTCAGGTGTGTAAATAGCTTAAAGTGGTTCGTTGGCCAGGAAAATAGGACCAGTTTTTCTGGAACTTTTAACTTAATTTTCGGAAAACGTTTGTAATTTTTGAAACAACAAAGCTATTTTAATGAAATATGGTGCATTGTTAGTACTATATAGGTTATACTCTCAACCAAATGTCCTTCTTGTAAAAACAAGACATATTTGCAATTAAAAACATTTTTACGTAAATTCGCTACCATAACGCATTTGCTGCGTTCAGACTTTTAATACTGCAGAGGTCTTTAAAAAGTGGTTATTTGGGTTTTCCAAGCTTACTTATTGTTTACTGTGTCATAATTTAAATGCGCTAAATTTTGTTTAAACCTAGTAGTAATAAATATTCAACTTTGCCAAGCATATTTTAACATTTCTGAAAAGTTGAGTGTTAAGAACTTTGTTTCGGCATTTCTATTGTGCAACTGTTTCAAAAGTATTAACAACTAAAATTGAAGCGAACGTCAAACCTAAAATGCTTTTGCTGACTATACGTGACGAAAACTTGCCTAACTGCCACCGTACTTGAGCTCAGCTTGCGACAGCATATAACTTTACTACAATTCTTCCTATTCTTCAACTTCACATGCAAAAATGCACTAAACTTCCCTATCATCCATATTCGTCAGTTTTCTTTTGCCTTTCTATTAAATAATGGCGTCCGAGCACTTCGGTCCTTGGCTCAATTGTGGAAAGTTTGCGATACATTTTATGCATATCATATAAAGTTTGTATGACGAGTTATTTTGTATTTGCTAGTTCACATTTTGCACCGCTAAAGTTTAGTGATGGGTCGTTATTTAACAGTCTGTTATTTTTTAACGGTTGCCGAGCCGCTACGGTAACCACCTGTTACGGATATGTAAAAATAACAGGTACAAAATAACGCTTTAGACTAAACTAGAATTCGGACTCGTATCTGTTTCTTTTCCATTGCAACTAGCTTCGATGAATAAACATCGATTTTCATCGACAATCCTTAAATTTAACGGGATGAATGGACATGAGATTGGGAATGCTAAATATGTATGGGTATGCTATGCAGTATACAGCGGACTTTACTTCATAACATATTACTTAACATATAAGTACACTTGGAGTAGGTAATGCGGCACTTTGAGCAGACAGTGACGTCACAGGAAGTGACGTCACGGCGCCGGCGCCACGCCCTGGCGCCGGCGCCACGCCCTGGCGCCTGCCCTGGCGCCGGCGCCACGCCCTGGCGCCTAGCCACGCCCTGGCGCCTAGCCACGCCCTGGCGCCTAGCCACGCCCTGGCGCCTACCCTGACGCAGGCGCCTGCACTGGCGCCTGCCCTGGCGCCTGCCCCGGCCCCGGCGCCTAGCCACGCCCCGGCCCCCGGCGCCGGCGCCCAGCCACGCCCTGGGCCAGACAGTCACATTTAGTCTTGTTATGTAAACATTCTAAGGTCATTGACCTGTCTTTGGCCAGACAGTGACGTCACATGACTTGTGCCAGACAATCACATAAGTGTCTAACCTATTACTTCAAATTATTATATTTTGAAAAAAACCATTTGGTGCAGGTGAGTTTCGAACCCGGGGCATTCAGATGGGAGGCAACGATGCTACCCGTTAAGCTAAGCAGACGCTTGTTAATTTATTGTTTTAGGTTGGTATATATATATATACGACTTTTAATTACAAACCATACATGTAATAGAATTAAAGTTTATTATTAGACAAATGGATGATTTACAAAATAATGTTTAATATTAGAGGCGGAACCAAAACGGAAGAACCAAAATGGCGGAATGAAAGCCTGTGATACCTTAAGCTGACATTATAAAAAATGGCGGCTTTCTTTCTTAAAGATGGTGCCTTTCGCTGATAAAGATGGTTGAAGACTTATTTAAAAATAACACACAGAGGTTGTTAGCAAACAAAAGAAGGAAGTTCAGAAACATACTGTAGGGGGCCCCTTGATGGGTAAATGGTATTCGTGTTTGAGCTTGTCTAGAATACAGCCGTTAGAAGTATGACATCATCCACAAACCTGTTCCACAAACCTGTTTGAGTTTTGTCTGTACGGTTGTTATCTAGTGTAATTTCCGTTGAATGACATCACCCCATTATTTGTGTTTGAACTTGTCTGTGTATCTGTTTAATATACGCAAGAGAGAGGCCCGCTTAGGGTAAATAACGTGTCAGTTGATGACTTTGGTGAATGTTATCTTGTGTTATATCTGTTCAATCACCCCCATTACTCGTGTTTGAGCTTGTCTAGTACAAACCGAAAGGATGACATCATCCATGTAAATTGTTCACTACACACTGTTAAACTCATTCAAAATTTAGTTATCGTAGAGGTAAGACGTGCTTCAGTTAACTCTAACGTATCCAAGTGCTCAGTAGTGTGTTTAAAATGGCTACATTAAATGATGTGTGCTACCAGCAAATTAAAGACAACTTCTGGTATGGTTTATTTGCAGACTTTCAATTAATTATTGATAAAAACACTGGTTATTTTAATGCGACTAAGCTGTGTAAAGATGGTGAGAAAAGATTCAGACATTGGTTGGAAAATAAGAAAACTAAAGAGTTGATTACCTATTACAACGGTCAGGCGAAGAAACATTTAGGTAGCCAGAATACCGATTACCTTAATATTTCAACCGAAGATGTCCACTTAGAGTCACATCTAGGGGGCCGGAATTCCGGCCCCCTAGATGTGCTGGAAGCAACATCTCAACTAACACCTACAACCGCTACATACTTGGTGGACTTTGGTGGAACACAGACTGAAAACAACTTGATATCTGGTACATATGTCTGTAAAGATTTGATATTAAATTTGGCTTGTTGGATATCCAATAGTTTCTATGAAAAGTGCAACCAAATTATTTTTGATTTTTTCGTAAGTGAATTTAATCAAAAATACAAGGATAACCTCAAAGAAATTGAAGTGAAATTAATGGAGATAGATGATGAAGTGCAGCGTATGCGAGAAACAAATGCTAAAATCACAGAACATTTAGAAGATATATCTCCAAAACCAAGCAACCCTGGAAAACTTTGTGTTTTTGGTTTGCTTTCAAGAAATGAGAAGGATACTACCTATCCATATCATGCTGTAAGGACTCAGAAGAAAAGTTTTAAAAGAGCTGTCAAGAACTTTAAAAATAAACACCCTGATTCCGAAGTAGTTTTAAACATGTTGTATGATCCAAATTCTGTAAATCTCTTTAACAGAATAAAGACCGAAGTCGAATACCTCAAGGCGAAGAGAAACGATCTACAGATAGCAGATGTACCTCAGGAGAAGTTTATTCAGGATATTATTGATTTACGATATAAATTGTAATTGTTCACTTAGCTTAATTGTATGTAACCAGATGAAAAAATAAAATAACATTATTTTAATAAAGACTTTTATTTTATTCTAAGTACATTAATACATCAAATATATAAGCTTATTTAACATCATCTGAATTTATCCAAGAATTCTGAGATTTATCAAAACCCAGCCATTTTACATAGAGCTGCTTGCCTTTCTTCCTCAAGATGCGTTCAACCAGATAGATGTCTGTTTGTTTCATGGCGATGTTGGATTTAAAAGTATCCACTTATCATGTAAATCTTTTAGTTTGCTGTCTATTTCTCCCAGCTTATTCTTTAGCTTATTATTCTTTAATACATCAACATCTTTTAAAACTTGAGCAGTTATGTTCTTAGCTAAAATTTTCAATTTATTTTCAAATTCGTTTTTTAAATCTTCCAACTCAGGTTTGTGTACAGCTTCAAGTAGTATGGCAATGATTCTTTGTGTTACCTCATCTTTGTTCTTCTGATAGTCGTCTATCCATACATCAACAAATTTTTTATTTACACCATCTGTTGCATCGACTGGATCAGCTATGTTACACAATCTATGGCTTTGCAAATCAAAATCACCACTAGTAGTTCTTGGGAAAATCTCTCTTTCAATAATTTTAAACTTAGAACCTTTATTGGATTGGGAACGTCCGAACTTATCGATAGACATTTTTATACTAAGCACTAAGGTAGGTATATCTTTGATATATGTAGGTATACTAGGCGATAACACCAACCTCCTTCAGTTCTTCAATGATTGACTGAATTTCATTGTTATGAGCATTATTACCAGCAGCCTGGGAAGCTACTAAAAGTCTAAGTCTATCAACCAGCTCATTTATGTCATCCCAATAGACATATTCTATTTGTTTGTTATTTTGTAGCATATAGTTGTTAGTGTTGCTGCTTACATTCTGAGCTCTAGGTTCAGTTTTTTGTTCTGCGTTATGATGTGTGTCGTAACCAAAACCTTGAGGAGTTGAGGATCTACGACCTCGTGGATTTATTACCGGTTTTATTAGAGTCAGGTACTTTTCAGAGGAACAACCCTTGGTTCGTGCGTTAGGATCATAGTTCATTTTATGCACACTAGTTGCTTCTAGAATATCTCTATAGTGTTGAAGATCGTCATAGGTATACCCTCTAGGTGTTTTCATAAATATCAATTCTAGCAGACCTTGTGTTTGCGGATATCTCCGTTGACCTAGTCGAATGTCATTATCAGTAAAATCCAAGTGTTTATTGCCAAGACTCCAGCTACCGGTATCTTTAGCGTAGCGAGCACCATACGTTTGATCAATGGTAGCGAGCCTTGGTGGTTCAGTAAAATACTTGTCTACATAATATCGAACTCGTTCAGGATATTGCTCCAAAAATTCTTGATATGCAGGGTTGGATGTGACAGTTTGTAGATCTGCCTCAAGCTCTTCAAATGTTGGGATATCCTCATCGGAACTTGTCTCCTCAGCCTCTTCCCTAGGTTCAGCTTCAAAAACTTCATGGTCTTTAAGGAACTGTACTTGGGGTTTCGTTTCTGGTACCACTTCTTCTTTGATTTGTTCAGCCTTTGGTTGTTGCTGGGGCTGCTGCTGCTGCTGTGCTGCTGTGTTTTTAGATATTTCACTTAGGGGCTCAACAAGTGGTTTATATAAACGTTGCAGAGCATCATCATTCTCGGCTCTGTTAAGTTTAAGCATTAAATGTTTTTTTCGAATATTGTCAGCAAGTTGTAAAATCCTTTTCTTAACTTTTCGCTCTTCCTTACCCAACACTTCCATTGTGCTACAACTGGTCGGTATTACCAGCTGGTCTAATAATTTGTTTGAGCGATACAGGTTGTGTGGTGGTTTAACATATACTGACTCCTTCATGGTACATGCCTTCTTATTTATCACGATGTCTGGCTGTCTTGTTAGACAGCTGTGTTAGACAGCTGTGTTAGACAGCTGTGTTAGACAGCTGTGTTAGACAGCTGTGTTAGACAGCTGTGTTAGACAGCTGTGTTAGACAGCTGTGTTAGACAGCTGTATGACAGCTGTATGACAGCTGTGTTAGACACTTGTATGACATCTGTGTTAGACACCTGTGTTAGACAGCTGACTGTCCTGTCTATCATCGTTTGTTAGAATAATATATATCTATCGAATCCTTTTCTATATCGACCTTTGTGTACATCGTTTTCCTTCACAATCACCAACACACCATACTTATTATCTTTCCAGCATTGGTGGCAGATAGTTTTAAATTGTTTAAAGTCCATATCGGTGGTCACATGATCGTCGTACACATGTTTTAAATTGGTTTCATCTTGCTTGAATAACACAATAACATTGGTGTTGTCACGTACCAGATGTTTGGGTATTCGTGTATATGTTTGACAGAGATAGAATGAATCAATATTCTTATGTCTGCCCATACTGAAGTATGCTCTTATTTTATCTTGTTTGTCACAAGCTACATCATCAAATATAAACACAGAGTTGTCCTTGGCATCTTCCGGATCTAATATTTCATCGTTTTCTCGATAAGGATAGTAACCAACACCTTTTGTGGCATTCATCACCTCCTTTAACATCTTGTATTTCGGTTGATACAGAGACTTTGAATACACATACACGTTATCAAATTTTAAACCGTTTGCTTCAAACAACAAACTCAGCATGACATTAGTTTTACCACACCCACTGGGACCACATATGATACAGCGAACGGTGTTTGGAAAGAGAGGACCATGCCTCAGTTGTTGTTGAGCTGTGTCCGTAACAACATCGTCTATATTTGTAATGGGTAAGGCAGAAGCGTGTTTGCTGGTACGCATCTTAACTTAAACTAAACTATATTTTATTTGGGTGTGTATATATATGAATGCAAGTGAGACACCCAGTCAGTATGCATGTTGGTGTCACAGAGTGAGGGCTGTTATTAACAAAGACAGATACAGGTTTTGCTGAAACGTTGCGGGGCGTTACAAACACCATGAAAGTTAACAGAAAACTTAATGAGGGGTTTTATGTAATCAACTCGAAGCCAAAAAAGAAGGTTCCCTTTAAAAACATACTAAGTCTGATTGAGGAAGTTATAAAAGATAGAAATCTTATTCCAACAGCGAACGCCGTATTTGATATAGCTCATACAATCGTTAGAAACATTGGTGGGCGTAAGAATGTGCAGAAACCTCGAGTTATTCCAATACCTAAAAGTGGAGGCTTCCTTCCGCTGTTGCCTCTGATATTTGGTGGGCTGTCAGCACTAGGAGCTCTGGGTGGTGGTGCTGCAGGTATTGCCAAAGCCGTGAACGATGCCAAGTCTGCGAAACAGAAACTAGAGGAGGAAGAACGGCACAACAAAACAATGGAAGCCATCGCGATGGGTAGGAGAGGGAGTGGCTTGAAATTTAAGCCAAAATGCAAGAGACTGGGCACAGGCATGTATCTCAAGAAACAGCGCTCCGGTTATGGGTTGTATCTGCAGAAACCAAAAAACGAGTAAGATGTTTACCAGCAAGACCTCTAACAAATGAAGACCTTGTGAAATTTGCTGGTAAAATGAAAATTCCATATTTTAGAGGTGTATACATGCGAGATACTTTGCCATCGAATGGGCCACGCAAGAATGAATCACTTATCATGAATTTGCAAACAAACAAGGAACCTGGCAGTCATTGGGTTGCAGTTAAGAAACGTGGTGACACAGCCGTGTACTTTGACTCATATGGAAACTTGAAACCACCAGTTGAGCTGCAGCGTTACCTTAAAAACTCTACTTTAATGTACAATCATGATGTGTATCAGAAATATAATACTTATAATTGTGGTCACTTATGTTTAAAATTTTTAAATAAAAGCCTTAAACAGTAGCCTGTGTGTATCAGTCATGGCGCACACCTTTGTGTTGAAAGACCGCAGCTCCCATCTGTCGTCAGACTACCATCCACCAATTGTTTTGGATGGTAATTATGCTGTTGCCTTGATAGGCTTTCACACCTACAACAACATACCCAACATCTATGAAGGTAAAAACAAATTTCATGTAAAAGAAGGAACCGGTTGGCGAACCATCACGATACCCACCGGTGCTTATGAAATAACACACTTGGAAGAGTTACTTCAAAATGAACTTGTTGGTGCTACAGCAACACACGAACAAAAGCAACAGGCTCTGCTTCTGAGACCTAATCCGAACACCATCAAATGTAGACTAAAGTGTTATACAAATGTCAGTTTTGAATTTGATGGTTCGATTGGGCGAATGTTGGGCTTTTCAAAACAAGTTCTTCAGCCGGACACCTTTTATGAATCTGATTTACCTGTTGATATAGTGGATGTTAGACAGATTCGCATCGAAACCAATATTGTGTCTGGTTCCTATTATAACGGACAACCCTCACATACGCTATGAGTTTGCTCCGATGGTTGATCCTGGCTACGCAATCGACATAGAACCTAACAATTTAATTTACTTGCCGGTGAACAAGCAAGAGATTTCCAATATAAGCATCGACATCGTCGACCAAGATTCAGTTCCTGTCAACTTTCAAGGTGAAGAGGTGTCTGTTCGCTTAAAACTTATAAAAGTTGCTTAGTATGTTGGTCTTCAAGGATATAAAATCAAGTGCATCTACCACATCAAATTCAGTTGAGTCAGACACGTCAAAGGGTACGCTTCGTCCCGATAATATTGAGTTCCTGCAAAGCCTGGGTTATCATGTCGTCAAAACTAGAAATATTCAAAGAACCCGTGTTTGATGATGGCATCGATCGAGAAGAGCTGCGTTCTTACTATTCACCAACTAAATCGTTTGGTAACAGCGATGAAATTGAAATAGCCATCAACCAACAAGATGCGTTCGTATGTCTGGCCGAGTCAGCTCTAATAATCGAAGGTGCTCTGGAACCTGTAGCAATCCAAAATGCCACTGGTGCTTGTTATCTGTCAAATAATGGAGGAGCAGCTCTGTTTGAATCAATGACCTATGAGTTAAATAACAAGGAAGTGGAACGAGTGCGAGACCCATACACCACAACCATCATCAAAAGTCTGCTATCGTTCAGTAAGAATGAAGCCCAATCTCTTAGCAACGCCGGTCTGAATGTGTCGTCGGAGCACATCACCTTAAATGATAACAAGTTTCACATGCTCATACCTGTCTGGTTCCTCTTCAGTTTCTTTCATCATTTCAAAGGAGTTCTCTGTGGCAAACATACTTTCCGCTTTACAAGAAGTCGAAACGATTCTAACGGCTATTACAGCACAGGTACGGCACGAGCAAAAATTACCGTAACCAATATGTTTTTAAAGGTAAAACATGTATTTCCCAATGATAAAATGAAATTGGAACTGATGGATAAAATAGCCAAAGACACCTCTATATTTCTCGCATACCGCAAATGGGACATATATGAGTTACCAGCACTCAGAGATATCAACAGAGATGTGTGGGCTGTTAAAACTGCAACCAACTTGGAAAGACCTCGATATGTGATTATAGCATTTCAAACAGATCGTAAGGATAACGTGAAGAAGAGGTCAGACTATTTCGATAACATTGGTATGTTGGACCTCAGAGTGTTTCTAAATTCAGAATGCTACCCTTATGAATCTATGAATATGGATTTTGAGAAATCGAAATATGCAGAAGCCTATAACATGTATACAGATTTTCAAAAAAACTTCTGTTATAAAAACATGTCGGAGCCTATCTTGAATTATGACGAGTTTAAAGACAGAGCTCTATTTGTGATTGACTGTCAGTACCAGAACGAGTCAATCAAGTCTTCAACGGTGGACATTAAGGTGGAGTTCATGAGTCACGCCAACTTCCCAAAAAATACTCGTGTTTATTGTTTGGTTATTCATGACAGTGTAATGGAATATAAACCTCTAACGGGTATCGTTAGAGCCATTATGTAATAATAGTATGTCATTTATGTATGTCATTTATGTATCAATATGTACAACTTAATTAATCCTAATAAATTTTTATTGTATGTAAATCAGTTGTTTTATTTTTATTTTGTTGCATTTTTATTAACCCCTTTCTGTAAGGTTAACAACTGTAAAAAACGTTGTTTATCCTTTGTAAGACCCCCCTCTCTCTTACATCAGTTTGTTTCCTCAATACAAGAGAGAGAGACACTTGTTCAGTATGTGTTAAGTCGTGAAACAAGGATGACGTGTCTTGCTGTATGTAAGTACACTCTTCTTATTATGTCTGTTTGTATTCAAATAACAAATACAAACATAACCTTACTAACAATTGGATGGCAGGGTAATCAGCCTGTACAAGAGAGTGTGTGTTGGTTTTAGGTGTTAATACAGCTTGTTCTAACTTACTTAAATATTATATTTCTTCTGTTCAACAAGACGATTATTTTGATGTGTCACACATGTATGTAGCTCTAAGAATAGCTATACCGGAAGTGTCTACCGGAAGTAACATTTTTATTGAATATGCTTATAGAGTTTGCTTTGCTGAACAGCGTGTATGTATTGGTTCTATCGTACATCTCACGGATCTTCCGCGATAAGGGTTTGAAGTTTTTTTATCTCAGTTTCTTGTAGAGCTTGTTACGAAACATACATTTTTGAAGATAGTTCCTTTCTATCACTTTCCGTTGAAAAGATATAACGATTTAAAGTTTAGACCGGAAGTGGCCATTTTATTGTATATTCCAATTTGATTTGGCCTCCTTAACACCGTGCATGTGTTGGTTCTATCGTACATCTCACGGATGTTCCGCGATAAGGGTTTAAAGTTTTTTATCTCAGTTTCTTGTAGATCTTGTTACGAAACATACATTTTTGAAGTCGGTTCATTTCTATCACTTGTCGTTGAAAAGATATAACGATTTAAAGTTTAGACCGGAAGTGGCCATTTTATTGTATATTCCAATTTGATTTGGCCTCCTTAACACCGTGCATGTGTTGGTTCTCTCGTACATCTCACGGATCTTCCGCGATAAGGGTTTAAAGTTTTTTATCTCATTTTCTTGTAGAGCTTGTTATGAAACGATATATTTTTGAAGTCGGTTCATTTCTATCACTTTCCGTTGAAAAGATATAACGATTTAAAGTTTAGACCGGAAGTGGCCATTTTATTGTATATTCCAATTTGATTTGGCCTCCTTAACACCGTGCATGTGTTGGTTCCAGCGTACATCTCACGGATCTTCCGCGATAAGGGTTTAAAGTTTTTTATCTCATTTTCTTGTAGAGCTTGTTATGAAACGATATATTTTTAAAGTCAGTTCCTTTCTATCACTTGTCCTTCAAAAGATACAAGGATTTAAAGTTTAGACCGGAAGTGGTCATTTTATTGTATATTCCAATTTGATTTGGCCTCCTTAACACCGTGCATGTGTTGGTTCCAGCGTACATCTCACGGATCTTCCGCGATAAGGGTTTAAAGTTTTTTATCTCATTTTCTTGTAGACCTTGTTACGAAACATACATTTTTGAAGTCAGTTCCTTTCTATCACTTGTCCTTCAAAAGATATAACGATTTAAAGTTTAGACCGGAAGTGGCCATTTTATTGTATATTCCAATTTGATTTGGCCTCCTTAACACCGTGCATGTATTGGTTCCATCGTACATCTCACGGTTGAACCTGTTGTCTATTTTGTTTCTGAACTTCCTTCTTTTGTTTTGCCAGCGACCTCTGTGTGTTATTTTTAGAACCTACCCATATAACAATTGTGACGTTCTAGTCTGTCTAATATTAAACATATTAATTATTATGTCTTATGTCTACACTCTCATTTGTCGGCTAGGTTGGAGTGACGTATCTTTAAATAAGTCTTCAACCATCCTTGCACCATCTTTATCAACGAAAGCCGCCATTTTTTATAATGTCAGCTTAAGGTATCACAGGCTTCCATCTTTCATTCCGCCATTTTCCTCCGTTTTGGTTCAGCCTCTAATATTAAACATTATTTTGTAAATCATCCATTTGTCTAATAATAAACTTTAATTATGTTACATGTATGGTTTGTTTGTAGTCGTATATATATATACCAACCTAAAACAATAAATTAATAAGCGTCTGCTTAGCTCAACGGGTAGCATCGTTGCCTCCCATCTGAATGCCCCGGGTTCGAAACTCACCTGCACCAAATGGTTTTTTTCAAAATATAATAATTTGAAGTAATAGGTTAGACACTTTTGAAATGTTTGCATGTGACTGTCTGGCCCAAGTCGTGTGACGTCACAGTTTCCTAGACAGGCCAATGACCTTAGAATGCAGAATAACACGGATGTGACTGTCTGGCCCAGGGCGTGGCTGGGCGCCGGCGCCGGGGCTTGGCGCCGGGGGCGTGGCTAGGCGCCGGGCCCGGGGCAGGCGCCGGGGCAGGCGCCAGGGCAGGCGCCAGGGCAGGCGCCAGGGCGTGGCTAGGCGTCGGCGCCGGGGCTGGCGCCAGGGCAGGCGCCAGGGCAGGCGCCGGGGCAGGCGCCAGGGCAGGCGCCAGGGTAGGCGCCAGGGCGTGGCGCCGGCGCCAGGGCGTGGCGCCGGCGCCAGGGCGTGGCGCCGGCGCCAGGGCGTGGCGCCGGCGCCGTGACGTCACTTCCTGTGACGTCACTGTCTGCTCAAAGTGTCCCATTACCTACTACTTGGAGAACCCAAATCACCACAACACATTTTAAAAAGACCTGACGATCGTTTCACAAACAACTTAGCGTCATCAGAGGATGAAAAATTCTAACTACATTAAAACTAACATCACCTTATATACTGAGGGGGACTAAATTGCAGGCAAATTCTGCAGTGTATTGTTTTTAACGCTGGACGAGGTTTTTGAACTTTCTTTATTACTTTATCTGAAAGGTGTCTGTCGCTAGTAATTTTGGGAAGGTTCAACGGCAACTATTTTAACATAGTTTCGTTTGACGAAGATAAAAAAAGACCTGACGATCGTTTCACTAACCAAGTTAGCGTCATCAGAGGATGAAATATTATACATACATAAAAAAATAGCATCAACTTATATACCGGATCTCAGGTAAAGAGATCGAACTGAGATGGGACACTAATCGTAGGCAAATTCCACAGTGTATTGTATTTTTATCGCCGGACAAGGTCTTTGCGCTATCCCTACTGCTTTATCTAAAAAATGTCCATCTGTAATACTTTTGAGAAGGTTCAACGACAGCTAAATTAACAACGATTCCTTTGGCGGCAATAACTGTATACTTATGTTATCGGTAACGAAAACCGAAAACGTGGGAATTTTATTTAACAAAGCAATCGATCAGGTGACTCGTAATTGGCGCTGGTGAAGTGTTCATACATTTTTTGTTGTAACTATATTTCGCAATATATACGCTTTCGAACCCATTTAGTTGTCCTGGTTTTCTAACATTTTTTATTAATTTCAGATTATCTTTATCAACGTGATGATTATTATCCCAAATATGTCGGGCGACGGAAGACTTATCTACAGTACCGTAACGTAATTGGGATATGTGTTCTTTGAATCTAATTTTAATCGATCTTTTTGTTTCTCCGACGTATTTAAGATTACAATCTTTACAACTTATTTCATAAATTGCCGACATTTTGTCCGCGCTATCCTTGTCTTTTGGGTTACCTAGCAAGTTTTTTAAGGTATTTGTTGTTGAAAATGTTAGCTGTTAGTTGACTTTTAAAAAAATGCTGTCTAGGTCTAGACCCCTCGTGATTCTAGGTTCAAATGGTAAGCAAACAAAGTTTTTTTCCGATATTTCTCTTCTGAACGTCGTTGATTCCGTCAACCTTTTCTTTGTTTTCTGTTTGTTGATTAATTTTTCCACTAGACAAGCAGTGTATCCGTTATATTCGGCCACGTTCTTAATATAATTTAATTATTTGGTACATCTTCTTTTGTTTAAAGGAAAATTAATTAACCGATTTACTAAAAAATTCAGACTGGCCATTTTTTGTGCGTATGTATGATGTGAGTCGTTCGGGATGTAGCTTAAGGTAGTGGTTTCTTTTTTATAGACATCGAATTCTAAAGTGTCTTTATTCTTGATAACTAGTACATCTAGAAAGGGTAGTTTATTATTAATTCCTAATTCGTGGGTAAATTTTATAGAATCAAATTTATTGTTTAATTTGGCAATAAAATCTTCTATTCTGCAAATGTTTGTGTTAAACACCGCGAAAATATCATCCACGTAATGACCCCACACTCTAGGAAAATAACCACTTTCACTTTCAAGATCTGTTTCAAATCTGCTCATGAAAAGATCTGCAATAAATGGCGATAGCGGATTTCCCATTGCCGTGCCTTGGGTTTGTTGAAAAAATTCATTGTTGAATTGAAAAATATTTTGTTTGCTGCAAAGGTTTGTTAGAGTTAAATGTTCTTTGCAGACATTTTCATTTATGTTATTCATTTTTAGCAACTGCTTTAAATATTTTAAAGTTTGCTCCGTGGGAACGCTAGGAAACAATGAGGTTACATCGAATGAAATTAAAACCTCGCCTTCAGTCAATTTAACCTCTTTGATCTTATTAATAAATTCAAGTGAATTTGTTACTGAAAAACGTTTCTGTTTGACCGGTAAGCATTTAAACTCATCTGTCAACCACTTAGCTAAATTATAAGTCGGGGAATCTATAGCCGAAACAATACGTCTAATTGAATTTCCCGGTTTATGGATTTTTGGGGGACCGTATTTCTTGGGAACTTTCGGATTAGAAACTTGTAACTTTCTTCCTAAGTCTTTTGATATGAGATTGTGACAACTTTTTAGACTATTTTTAACATCCGAAATCATTTTTGGTAGCGGGTTTTTATTTAGTTTTTTTATACAGTCCTGTCGCTATGGCGTTATAAACTCTATCTTTATAATCGTTTTTGTCCAAAATCACTACCATTCCCGTTTCAATACCAGCAACTATTTTTTTTATAAGTCAACTTACAGCTAACACTTTCAACAATAAATACCTTAAAAAACATGCAAGGTAACCCAAAAGACAAGGATAGCGCGGACAAAATGTCGGGAATTTATGAAATAGGTTGTAAAGATTGTAATCTTAAATACGTCGGACAAACAAAAAGATCGATTGTAATTAGATTCAAAGAACATATATCCCAATTACGTTACGGTACTGTAGATAAGTCTTCCGTCGCCCGACATATTTGGGATAATAATCATCACGTTGATAAAGATAATCTGAAATTAATAAAAAATGTTAGAAAACCAGGACAGCTAAATGGGTTCAAAAGCGTATATATTGCGAAATATAGTTACAACAAAAAATGTATGAACACTTCCCCAGCGCCAGTTACGAGTCACCAGATCGATTGCTTTGTTAAATAAAATTCCCACGTTTTCGGCACGTTCTACCGATAACATAAGTATACAGTTATTGCCGTCAAAGGAATCGTTGTTAATTTAGCTGTAGTTGAACCTTCTCAAAAGTATTACAGATGGACACTTTTTAGATAAAGCAGTAGGGATAGCGCAAAGACCTGGTCAGGCGATAAAAATACAATACACTTTGGAATTTGCCTACGACTAGTGTGTCATCTCAGTTCGATCTCTTTACCTGAAATCCGGTATATAAGTTGATGTTAGTTTTTTGAGTATTTAGAATATTTCATCCTCTGATGACGCCAGCTTGGTTAGTGAAACGATCGTCAGGTCTTTTCAAATGTGTTGTGGTGATTTGGGTTCTCCAAGTGTACTTATCAGTGCTCATCACAGGTTCCAATCTTCACTTAGTGATATTACTTAACACTTAACACGTTATGTATACTAGTGTGCTCGCTCTCGCTCACAGCTTTGGGAACGTAGGATACTATCGATCGACTATCCAGTTCAAAATAACAGATAAATAACTGAACCTGTTATCTTCAACGGTTATTATTAAATAACGTTAACAGGTCAAATGTTAATAGAAAATAACCGTTTCGCCCATCACTACTAAAGTTTTGTGTACTCTTTCCGCTGAATACAGCAACATGCAACGTGTGTCATGGTCGGAGTTGATGTAAAGAATCAAATGCATTCTAAAATATGTGCTTGGCACGTGTGTGTGTCAGGTTTCCCGTAATCTAAATTCCACATGTTCAATCTCAGTCTGTGTGAAACTGATACATTTGTGACACGTTTAGAATAATACAGAGAAGCACCACGTTTTTTGGAACGCTTTATAAATATCTTATTTAGAGGGAAGAAAAGAATGAAACACAAAACGTACGGTGTATATCCGGTGGCGCTTTGAAAATAAGAATAAGTGTATGTATAACTTGTATGTTTTGCGCCTTATGGTTATACATATTTGAGATCGAAACGTGTATTTGTGAGAAAAATAGCTATACATGTCTTGTTATATGAAACCTTTTATAATGAATACATTCAGACATGCTCTATACAAGCTTTTCAGGGAAACCATAAGACAAAATGTAATACAAAAGTTATTTTTTTAATAAGGTGACGTGGAGTTTAGCTCAAGTGTATATTACGAGGGCGGTTCAATAAGTCCGTGACTTTCTGAATTTCCCGTCTCTTTACAGGAAGGGCAACACTGCTCCTGTCAACAAGCATCTGTCAGTTGACTCCTGTCAACTTTTGAACAAGCTGCGTCATTTAGTTTGTGTTAGATAGTCATTGAAAGCAGACAACCTCTTGAATTATAACGAAAATGGAAAAAAAGTGAATTTCGTGTGCTGATCAAACATTATTTTTTGCGGAGAAAAACATCGCTCAAACCAAGGCATGACTTGATAAATACTATGGGGACCCTGCCCCATCAATTTCCATGGTAAAAAAGTGGTTTACTGAATTTCGTTGCGGCCATACAAGCACAAATGACGCCGAACGTTCTGGACGCCCAGTTGAGGTCGCTACACCCAAAACAATAAAAAAAATTCACGATATGGTGTTGGCCGATCGGAGATTGAAAGTTCGGGAATTGTGGACGCCATGGGATATGCCCATGTGGCTGAGTGGTTTCGGTTTTGCATGATCACTTGGGTATGAGAAAGCTATCCGCAAGATGGGTGCCGCGTTTGCTCGCAATCGAGCAGAAACGCAATCGTGTGACAAGTTTGAAGGAGTGTTTGGCGTTGTTCAATCGCAATACGGACGAATTTTTGCGCCGTTTCGTAACCGTGGACGAAACATGGATTCACCACAACACACCAGAGACTAAGCAGCAGTCAAAACAGTGGGTTTCTCCGTGCGGATCGACGCCGAAGGAGGCCATGGTGGGTTTGTCAGTCAATAAGGTCATGGCGACCGTTTTTTCGGATGCACGTGGTGTAATCCACATTGATTACCTTCAAAAGGAAAGAACAATCAATGGCGAATATTATACCAACTTATTGGACCGATTCAATGACGATTTGAAAAACAATTTGGCCTAGAAAAAAGTTATATTCCACCAAGACAATGCAAGAGTGCACACATGTGTAATCTCCATGGCGAAATTGCATAAATTAGGCTACGAATTACTCCCTCATCCACCCTATTCTCCGTATTTGGCCCCAAGTGACTATTTCTTGTTTCAAAACTTAAAGAAATGGGTCGGCGGAAACGGATTTGACCCCAATGATGAAATCATATTGACCCCAAATACCTATTTTGAGGACCTCGACAAATCTTATTTTTGGAAGAGATAAAAACATTGTAGAAACGTTTGACGAAGTGTATAGGGCTCAAAGGAGACTATGTTGAGAAATAAAATTATTTTTTGTCAAAAAACCTGTGTTTCATTCAAAAAGTCACGGACTTATTGACCCGCTCTCGTATGTATACACCATCGCCGCCATCACTATCATTATCACAATCTAAAGGCAACGTCACCCTCCTTTCGCAGCCATGGCTCTCCAGCAGCTCTCTTCATTTCTTTGTAACTTCTACACTTCATCGGTTGTGCCAGGTTTTGCAGAGGTTTTTCCCTTGGTCTATCACGGTTTTTTTTTTCCAAGTATGTGTCCTTAAGACTTCAAATACTGTTATCAGAAAGTTATTATACCTCGGAATACCAATAAATTTTGTCCCTAACGTTTAAATTTTCTTCAGCAAGAATCTTTCTTCATTCACCTATTCTAGCATTGGTCTTCCTATCGGTGTACTGCGTCTTTGTCATTTTAGTAGAAAAAATTTACTAAGGAGCATCGTGACATTGGATTTTTAAAAATGTTTCCATTGGGCGCTAATCGGGCCCCCTCGAACACACACACACACACACACACACATACACAAACATATATATATATATATATATATATATATATATATATATATATATATATATATATATATATATATATATATATATATATATATTACTAGAAAAACTGGTCGGCGCAGGTCAGTTTTTCCAGGGAAAGAGTTTCATTCTGAAATTTTTTATACCTACGGAAATTACAAACATGTGGCAACAAAATTCGGTACCTACACAGGTTTACATTATAAATAAAAGTTTGCGCGAAAAAAGTGTATTATAGTAGTGAATTTTCATAAAAATGTTTTTAATACCAAATGTCTTTTTTTAACGAAAGCAGGCATCAGATGTGGTTACGAGTATAACCTATATAGTAGAAACAAGTTACCACATTTCATCAAAATAAATTTATTGTTTGAAAAAGTACAAAAAATATTATGAGCCTTCGCTATCTATTGGTAAAAACGGTATCAAAAATCATAATTTTTGATATGTAACAAAAATGTGAAAAGTTGAAAACAATTGAAATAACTCGAAACGATGAACGAAATCAATTTTTTTCTTGGAAACATGCATTTTAATTCTACGGAAAATGCCAAAATTAAATAATATAAGGCGTACATTGTCGCGATTTCAGTGTGAAACCAGGTAGTATATTGTCACGACAGCTCCAGTAACACAAAATGTTATTTACGCTGCAATTAGTATGCCATACTGAAGACCTCTAATGAGAGCGAAACCGGTCTACGGTTCTAATTGTTGTGAGAATGCATCTAGCCTTACATACTTTGTCCCTATATTAGGTTAGAAATGGGCCAGGGCTGATAATTTACTAAATTGTTAGTTGGTTGTATACAATCTCTATTTTTTTAACGCTTTGTGTTATTTGGAGCTGGCGTGACAACATACTACTTGGTTCCGCAACTAGGTGGCGGCACGTCCACCACTCAGTATTGAAAGGCTGGCTACTATAGCCGTATTACTTTATAGGTGTATTTTCGCTGCAATTAGTGAGCCGTACTGAAGAACTCTAATGAAAGCGATACCGGTCTACGGTTCTAATTGTTGCGAGAATGCATCTAGCTTTACAGTGTTTGTGATGTTTTGTCAACAGCTACAAATGATCGAAGTTTTACAAAAAGCGCTGATATGCAACAGGTTAGTTATTTTCTTTCTCTGATGCATTGTCGGTAGAGTTAGTTAAGTTTATGGTTGAACGGTCTATAATTTTGAGCTAATTTTCGTAGAAAAAAATCGTCGTTGAGGAGACCGCGACTTAGGGTTTTAAAAAGATTTCTTCAAATGAGCTCAAACTAGGTCGCCTTGAATCCATATCCGGCTTTACTTTCACTTTTTATCTGTTTACGTATATACAGGGTGGCGCATTTCTACAGTAAAGCTCAATATAATCATTATTATAAAAGAGACGAGAAAAAATTGTAACAGTTAATTATAGGGTGTCTCGAGCTGCCTCTTAAAAAATTATTTTGAGAATTACAGGCTGGCCCATAAGTCGTTGGTGATCCCTACAATTATTATTATTATACCCTTATTTTATTGCATTTTTAATCGAAATATGTTTGTTGGAAAAAAATCGAGACGCAATAAGTGCGTTTTGGTATCAAATTTTCATGAAATACTTAAAATATCAATAACTCAATTTGCTATTAACCTAAGGTTTGTTGGCTAGGAAATCAACATTTTAAGTTTATTTTCGGGATATTTTTCTACATTTTCAAACAATAAGTTATTTTGATAAAATAGGTCACATTGTGTCGACTATATAGGTTATACCGGTAACCAAATTGACGACTTCTTGCATTAAAGAGACATATTTGCTATTAAAAACATTTTTATAAAAATTCACTTCCATAACGCACTTTCTGCGTCCATACTTTTGGTGAATTTTTATTTAAAACAATTCATTAATAGAGAGGTATCGATGGTGAGACTTTGCAAAAATTGTTGCAAATGAGCGCGAACTAGGACCCCTAGAACCCATATCCGGGGTCAGTTTCAATTTTTATATGTTTATATATATATATATATATATATATATATATATATATATATATATATATATATATATATATATATATATATGTATGTATGTATGTTTGTATGTATGTATCCAACCGATAACTCAAAAATAAGTAACCGAATTCGATGAAACTTGGCAAGTGCCTTTCTTTTATTAATGGCTTGGATGAGTTCGTTAGCCAAGAAATTCGAACAAGTTTTTCCGGGAAAATTTTGAGTTTTCCTTCAAAAAAAATTTTCTTTTTTCTCCGAACATTACAAATCTATTTTAATGAAATTTTGTGCATATATAGCCTCGGGGAAGACCTTACTACGTACCAAAACTCAACTTTCTAAGTTTATAGGAAATTGAGTTATTTAAATTTTGAGTTTTCTTTCGAAACAATTTTTTTCTCTAAAAATTACAAAGCTTATTTAAGGAAATTTGGTGGATATGTTGCCTTGAGAAAGGCCTTGCCACGTACCAAAATTCAACTGTCTTAGTTTATATAAAATTATAGTTATTCAAATTTGAAGAATTTAATAAAAATTCACTACTATAACGCACTTGCTGCGTCTCGAACTTTTTATTTATCAATATCGCTGTTTCGGTAATTACCACACAATATCAATACTAAACTAAACAACTATGCAGCGCAGTGTTACTGTTTATTTTCAACTAACTAAGGTAAATTACATACCAGTTGTTCAGCAGCAGCAGATTTCTCAGTGCGGGTATGTGATACAAAGCTGAAATGTGCAATCAATTAATTACTATACGAGCTGCATCCACAGTTATGTTAACTAATGGATTATTAAATGCTTTGTGTAAGAATCCAAACGGAATATACATAACTGTCGGCTATTCTGAAATTACTTTACAGAGAAACCGTTTGTGCATAAGCCTCAGAGTGGTAACGTTATTAAGCGAAACTCTCGACAAAACGTCCACGATAAGCTGGACCATAACATTAACAATATTATAAAGCCATGTTATTTCCATTAACATGGTTGGTATATTATACAGATTTTCTTTAAAAAATTCTATTGTTAGTTAAACCGTAACGAAAGAACGAAACGAAACCTACGCATGTAGCGGCCTCGGTGGTCCAATGGTAAACATTTCGGAACTTAGCAAGTGCGTTATAGTAGCGAATTTTCATGAGAATGATACACTATTATATATATATATATATATATATATATATATATATATATATATATATATATATTTCTTTATTGATCATAATTATACAGCATGTCAATACATATAGGTCGTTGACTTGTGAAGTATTTCGACATAATTTTACCAAACGTCATTCCAAAAATGTTTGACAGCTATCCTCTGAATAACATACTTGAAATTTTGACTGACTAATTTTCAAATTTAGTTCTGCCTCTTTCTTCCTCCATCTAAAATTTCACCTAAAACCTTTACTGCCTCGTATTCCTTTCCATATAACAATACTTCAGAACAAGCAACTTTCTTTTCTGTTCCATATTTTTGCTAAAATAACAAATTTTGTGAAGAGCCAAGTTACATTGACTTTTACAATGACGAACGCTCTAATGATATTAGTAAAGTTAATACTTTAAACTTACACAGACCTTGAAGATCAATGTTAGAGGCCCTAGTACGCGCATATTTGAAGAATCCTTTCGAATATCTCTCTAATATCAAAAAAAAAACTTGTGTTCTAACTCCTTTTGAGAAAAATGCCCAAAACTCAATTATCTATGAAGCTAAAGAGTTACATTTTGCTATATCTGTAGATAGTGTAAGTCTCTTTAAAAGAAACTAGTATTACAAATTTCTTTACAGTTATACAAAAGATTTCCAGAAGGAAACTTAATTCATATTTAGAAAAGTAAAGTATCTGCCAAATGATAAACGTAGCAGTTATTTTTCCTTATTAATCGCCAGTATGATTTCGTTTTAGTCAACCTAATCAAACTGGTTTTTTCAAAATCAACAATAACAAAATTATAATTTCAGGCTCCAAGGTGTCAAACTTATTCAGGTGTTTTAAACAAAAATCAGGTCTTCTTCAAAACGTATGAAATCTGTGCCCTATTGTTTCTTGAAATGTCAAAATAAAACATAAAAAACATACATTCATCAAGCTGGATTCGATCGCGTAACCTTCTGCTTAGGAGGCAAGGGCGATATCCCCGGCGGCATCTAAGTATTCTTCAACCACCGTTTTATTTGCGTGGTACTGTAGATCGGCTTTATGCCCGAGATATTACATTCAAAGCATACGTAATTATTTACAGAATTAGTAGAATTAGCATTGAAGCACATCCCACGACTGTTTAGGTCTTATATGACGTCTTATGTTTAAGTTTAAAGATACAAGAAACTATTTTAGAATCATCTTTATAGAGACTTGGTTTTGTCTATATTTCTAGTGTATTATACGTCAGCATAATATTTCTATGCTGCGCTAAAACTGTATTTGAGGCCGTTCATAAAGCTACAAATATAGTGTCTTTTAATAATTGATTGAATCCCCCAGTTAAATAACGATCAATTGGCAAATGTTTAATTTCATGTCGTCTGTAATTTTCCATAATTGCAGCCGATGTTTCACGATTGTTGGTTTGGGTAGTATGTCGTATGGCTGGTATATATTTAATTTGGTTACCGTTGATGTATGGTTTATACCTGTTGTATGAATCAATCTACGCGTCTGTCAGGCATTGGACTTTAACCACTAAGTCGTCTCAGCGCATGTCTTTGCGATTTTATTTTTCATTTGGAAAAAACTCTAAATATTGTGTACCAAATTACTTAAAATTCACAACATACGTCTATTTGCATTATTTCTAGCCACATGTAAAGTCTCATTCCAGTTACTCTGATACTTACGAAAAGCGTTTACAAAAAGTTAGTAGCTTAGTATATTTTGAGTTATCGCTCGGATACATACATACATATATACATATATATATATATATATATATATATATATATATATATATATATATATATATATATATATATATATATATATATATATATATATATGAGCATATAAAAATTTTAACGGACCTAGGTTTTGGGTTTTAGGGACCCAAATTCGCGCTCGCCTGAAGAAAATTTTCCGAAAGCTTTTGATCGTGACCTCTCTATTAGGTAATTAAAATTAGTAGGACAGTTAAATATTTTGGTGTTTCTCTCGACGAAAAGCTAACATTTAAAAATCATATTGACAAAAAAAATCCAAAAGGCTTATGGTGTCATGAAAACACTATATTCCCTAATTAACAGAAAAATTAAGGTGTCTGTTAGTAATAAAATTATTATATACAACTCAATAATGCGACACATGCTTACTTATGCAGTATCCATATGGTGCGGCGCGGCGCGGCTAAAACTCACACCAATAAATTACACATATATCAAAATAAATGCTTGAGATTGAACCTAAATAAAACTAGATATACAAGAATTAGCGAATTAGATAGAGTTACTAACATGCCACTTATCAGCGATAAAACCAAAGAAAAATCAGAAAAATTGTACTCCACAAAACTAGATAATAACATTGTTCTGCAAGACATTGCAAAATACAATCAAAACACCATAGATTTTCGCCTAAAACATAAACTTACATATCAAGGATTATCGTTTTTTCTGAATTAGTTTTAGAAAACGCAAATAATAATAATAAATTCTAGCACTTGCCATATTATAACCACACTTTGTAAATACAGCAACTAATAGATTCAAGTAGAAATACATAGGTTGTAATATTTAGTCTTAATTAAATAGAATTATTATTAATATAAGTCGCACATATATTATAGTAAAACTAAACATCGTTGTGTAGATGAAAATACAACAAAAAAAAAACGCAAAGGAAAACAATTTTTTTTTACAATAGCTTTTTTCCTATAAATAAAATAAACATAATGTTAGACCTAAATTAATTAGAAAACTCCCTCATAAGGAAATTTTACTAGATTAAGTTAGACGACAATGTATAAGCTTTATAGCTAGAGCATTGTAACATATTTTATTTAAACTTGTTTTTGTATCTAAACTATATAAGATAATAAAGCTTGTTAAATTTGAATTTGGTGTGCCTCTGAACCCAAGGGTCCTGAGCTCCACTCCCGGTAGGGGATTATTTTCATTTTTCACGACATACTGTAAACATCAACCAAAGTTCGTTGCATTGTGTTCAAGTAACTAGAATATCTGCACGTTTCACCTTTCGGAGGGGGCGTCAAGTCATCGGTTCCCTGTGGCATGTGATGTGCACGTTTAAAGATACTTTCTAGCAAGACTGAGGTTCGGCGAAATTTCCGGTGTATTGTGGTAACGTCTCCCTGGCGTCGGTGGTTGGCCTTAGTCGCGGAAATAGAACGACGTTTTTTTTCTCAGTTTTATACAGAGCGGTCTTCTGAAAACTATACATTACGAGCAGGTCTTCGAGTATTGAAACACATCTGTTTGAAGAACGCTCGGACAGTGTGATTTTGTTTTTGAGAGAGACACGTTTTCGCGCAAATGTAAAAGCTTTTATTTCATCCCCCTTAACAGGGTAGCTACCCTTTTCAGAAATAGTTAACAGAAGGCGGTCGGCAGTAAAAATACGGCCTGTGCTCAACAACTGCTTGTAAAAGATTGTATGAAAGAGTCGCCATCTCGGTGCGCAACCACGTAGTATGTTGTCACAACAGCTCCAAATGAGACAAAGTGTTATAAAATAGACACTGTGTACAACCAACTAACAATTTTGTAAATTGGTCTGCGATTCTAATTATGGTGAGAATATATCTGCCTCACATACATTGTCCCTATATTAGGGAAGAAATGGGTAAGGGCTGACAATTTACAAATTTGTTAGTTGGTTGTACACAGTCTCTATTTTATAACACTTCGTGTTATTTGGAGCTGTCGTGACAACATACTACTTGATTCCACAACGAGATGGCGACTACTGTCTTACATCTCACTATGTTCTGTGAGGCTGGCTACCATAGCCGTATTACTTTATAGGTGTGTTCTTGCTGCAATTAGTATACCGTACTGAGGAGCTCTAGGTAAAGCGAAACCGGTCTGCGGTTCTAATTGCGGTGAGAATACATCTTGCTTTACATACATTGTGCCTATATTAGGGAAGAAATGGGCCAGGGTTGACAATTTACAAAATTGTTAGTTGGTTGTACACAGTCTCTATTTTATAACATTTTGTGTTATTTGGAGCTGTCGTGAGAACATACTACTTGGTTTCGCAACGAGATGGCGACGCTTGTTTTACATCTCACTATATTTCCACCATTTGTCTACAAAACGTTCTTCTATCAAAATCCTCTTCCTAGAGCACCTGAGTTTGTTCAATTTATGTTGATGAATTTTTGTTTCTTTTGATACGGCCAATATGTTACATGAAACAATTTTCAAATATATTATAAAATCTGAAAATGTTATAATATACAGCGTGTTACACTTCAAATTAGTTACGAGTCGATCTGGCAACACCGCATCATCAAAAACATTTTAAATAGACAAAACCTATTTGCTTACATAAGTTTCCAAAATTTCAGGTCTCTAGCTTCAGTAATTTTTCCCAAACCTCTAATACGCCACCAACTGTGAATAATCCTGTATAATATGTATAATCTTTCACTCTCTTATGAGGTGTCGAGAGAAGTTGCTCATTATTATTATTCCACAGGTATCTAGGATGTTCTACTGAACCAATAAATAAACAGCGACAAACTTAAGAAGACCGAATACATTGAAGTGGCTGCAATCGTGTTGCTACAGTGCGTCATAACCCACATTTCGACAAGACGGGGTCTAAAAAGTCTGAATCCCCAACTGTCAACACGGCTCCACACGAACGCTACTCCACAGGTACACAAAGGGCTCTCGACAGCCGATCGTACAAAATAACCTATACCGTCCTTATACGCACACGCCCCACTTTACTGAAGAGACCGCTTTCCACTTCACCATTCACAATATACAGATGGGGTGGCTCTGAAATGCACATATGCTGAAGCCTAGTGGATGATGACATGCTACTAACTACCCTCTTATCATTCTTCGTCGCTAGCAATTGTTAACTGCAGAATATATGCGTGCTGTAAGCTGGCGATAAATATTACACCCCTACCTGTTTAATACCAGTAAAATTTTAAGCAAAACATCACAGAATACTTCATACAGTGTGGAGCAGCCAAATGGAATAAATTCAGTATCTCAATTATTGTCCATGTTTATAGTTGCAACCCCCAAATTTCTAAATAGGAAGTGGTATTATATTTTTTACGAAAATTTGATAAAAAATTGTTTTACGAAAACGTCAAAACATTTATAAGCGCACTTGAAGAACCCAAATCACCAAAATACATTTAAAAATCTCGGTCTTTAGGTATCTAGAGTATCATACAAGAGTTGAAGTAGAGGGCATGTCTTTCATTTCTGAAATGTAAAATACAGGCTATTCCATTTGAAAAGGTTGAGTTACTACACTATTTGACAATGCCTGTATATATCACGATTTTTTCGATGAATTATATAGAGATCGCAGCAATTGTTCTAAATAAAATGCGCAACAGAACTTGCTCCTGTCCTGACTCGTCTGTTTTAGACATCTTACAATAGAGGCATATTCCCTAGTAACTGGAAAACTGCTCGAGTACAACCCGTCCCGAAGAAGGGATCCAAAGCGCTTCCTAGCAACTACAGGCCTATACCTCTCCTTTCAGTCGTCTCTAAAGTGATGGAAAATTATATAAACACCGAATTACTAAAATTTCTTGAAAAACACAGTCTAATCCACGACAGGCAGTATGGATTCAGTCAGCGCCGATCAACTGCCGACCTCATTTCCTTTATGGCTCATTCTTGGAACAAGTATATGGAACTACACGGTGAATCCCAGATTGTCGCTCTATACATATCCAAAGCATTCGACCAGGTGTGGCACGGAGCGCTGCTTAATAAACTTCTGGGCTATGGCCTACCACGAAAACTCTGTACCTGGACAGCAAATTTCCTCTCCAACCGAAGCATTTCTGTTGTCGTGGATGTCCATTCCTCTAAACTTTATCTAATGAACGCAGGAGTCCCTCAAGGTTTAGCTTTAGCCCCTACTTTGCTTCGTCTCCACATCAATGACCTCTTCTCTAGCACATCCAACCGAGTTCACAATTACGCGGACGACAGCACTCTCCACTCAAATATACAATATTCTAAGCCTGTCTCTTCAGTCCAATCAGATGAGGATCGCAGACTAATGCAGGGTTCTGTCTCTGTGGATCTTCAAAAAATATTAAGACTGGGGAAGTAAAAATCTTGCACAATTCAACCCCAGCAAATCTCAGTCTTGCTTTCTATCTCACAAGAGATATACCAGCCCTTGATCTATCACAATGAAAAACCAGGTTATTCACAGTAATGAGTCATTTTCACTTGTTGGCATTACTGTGGACGAAATCTCAATTGGCACCAACATGTCACATCAATTGCAGAAGCGGCTGCTAAGAAATTAGGTTTCCTCTTCAGGGCTCGCAAATTCTGTTCACCAGCTAATCTCGATACCTTATATACTTCACAAATAAGGCCAAACTCCGAATACTGCTCCCACATCTGGGGTGCTGCTGCCGCTTCTACACTCGCTATCCTGGACTCCATTCAGAAGAGAGCTATACGTCTCATCGGTGACCCTACCCTCACCCTGCCGTTGGCAGCCTCTCTCTCTCTCTCTCTCTTTTATAGATATTTGCACGGGCACTGCTCAGAAGAGATTTCTTCCATAGTTCCTCCACCTGCTGCCCCCAACAGATCTACCAGGGGAACAAAGCGAATGCACCCTTTAACTCTCCAGGTCACCAGACATAGAACATCTTGTTATACCTGCTATTTTGTCCCGAGGACTTCCAAGTTGTGAAATTCCTTGCCGGCGCATGTTTTTCCTTCTCCTCCGAACCTCCAAACCTTCAAGTCCAGAATTAACAAGTTGCCTCTTTCTTCCTTGTCGACGCCCACGGTACAGTAGTATTTAGGCTGTAAGCCATCGTGGTGTGTTGTTGAAATATTTAAAAAAAACGGAAACCCCCCTAAATACGTCTATTTCATGGTGCTCCAATTGCCATTGGTGAAAACGTCGAATCACAATTATTCATACATGCCAAAATGTGAGAAGTTGAAAAACAATTATTGAAATAACTCATGAACGACGATGAACGATAAAATTTATTTTTCCTCACAAGCATGTATTAAAATTCGATTAAATGCAAAAATGCAATAATATAAGGAGTGTTCCATAAAACAAACAAAAAATGTGTACCAACAACGAGTTATGGGTCATCCTGTGATTGTCAAAATAATCTTATAAGATGCAGCTCAAGACACTATGACTTTGATTTATTTCGACGATAAATATAAGAACCTCGGTGGTTCAGGGGTAAGAACGTATACCTCTGAACCGACGGGTACTGGGTTCGATCCCAGGGTACTTCTTTCACTTTTTCAGTACAAACTGTAACATTAACATCAACCGAGGTTCTGGCATTGTATTTGAGCAAGTTGAATGTCTGCACGTTCCGCCCTTCGGAGGGGGCATAAAACCGTCGGTCCCGTGTCCATGCGATCTAGGCGCATGGACACGTTAAAGATCCCTACCCTCCTTACAGAAAGACAGGGGTTCGGCAAAATTTCAAGGATAGTGAGGTGAAACTGCTCTCTGGCGTCGGTGTTTGGCCATAGTCGCGGAAATAGGCCGACGTTAAAGAAACAAAACAGACACACACACACACACACACACACGCGATAAATATAAACGAAAATCTTCCTGAATGCGCCATTTTTATGAGACTCCGCCATTCATTGGGAAAAACGTCATATCACAATTTTCTGTGTATGCCAAAAGCACGTAAAGTTGCAAAACAATTGAAAGAACTCGAAAAAAGTGAACACCGTCATTTTTTTCCCCACAAACATCAATTATAATTCGATAGAAGATGCGAAAATGCAATAATACAAGGGATATTTAATTTAACAAAAATTAGTTTGTATCACCAACCACTTATGGGCCATCGTGTAATTGTTTAAATTGTTATATAACATGGAGCTGAAGACCCATAATTAACGTATATGATTTTTCTCGTATCTTGTATAATAACGGATATTGATAGATTAGGCTTTACCGTCAAAATGTGCCAGCTATGTATGTATAAAAGCATATAAAAACTGAAATTGACCCCGGATGTGGGTTCTAGAGGGCCTTGTTCACGACATTTGAAGACGTTTCTTCAAAATACAAAAGTCGCAATTTTTTCTACGAAAACTGACTAAAAATTATAGATTATTAAACCACAAACTAAAACTAAAACCACTGCCAAAGCATCGGAGAAAGCGTCCATTTAAAATACATTTTCTGCAAATATTTCAGTTAAATGGAGGGCAATGACGGTTGAAGCAGAGGCTATACTTCTTACTTCATTTGTCACAGAATCAGTGCCTAAAAAACGCAAATTTTGACGTTATAAATCGCGACTTTGCCGTTTTAAGAAGAAATACTACAGAAATGTGTAAGGTAACTTTTCTGGTAATTATTGACCCTTTTCCCTAAAAAACTTGCCACCCATTTTTTTTAACTAAAAAGATCTTAATTTTGGTACACTGAATACGTTTTGTATTTAATAAAGCTTTCGTGCCAAAGTTGGTTGTCACAGATTTATTCTTCTCGGATATACAAAAATTTTCCGAAAAAAAAGCCAAAATTTTACTGAAAAAACTGGTCAATCCTTCTGGATAACGAACTTATCCAAGCCACTTGCAAAAGAAAGGTACTCGCCAAATTTGGTTACACTCGGCTAATTATTTCTTGAGTTATCGGTGTGAAGCGTGTATACCTATTTGTATACAGTGTGTCCACGGATTGAGTGTGGCAAGGTTTAAGTGACAAAAAATTTTTGAACTAGATTATGATATTCTGGGAATCGCTTCTGCTTTGCTTAAAACTAAGATGTTGAGGAAATAAAGAAGATCAATTAATATACAGGGTAGTTTAGAACTGATTTAATTAAATGTGTTAAGAGTAAATTACCTTCGTTTATAAAGATATCACAAAAAGTTATCAACAAAACTTGTTTAGAATTACAATTTATGACAGGCTCTCAATTTACAGCCAGATCAGGCTACTTTAAATTTTCAAGTAAATTATTAACATTTTTTCCCTATCAACATGGAGCTTTTTACCTGTGGTTTTCTGAACGCAGGTGCGCAAAGTAAGTAACCATGCAATGTTAAATAATAATTTATTAGGAAAATACAAAACGCTTATTGCTATTCTGGGAGGCCAAGGTATTGGCCCATATTGACCAATCCACCGCCCAGAAATTCGCGATCTAACCATTCTCGAACGATTCAGGTTGCATGTGCTGGATGGCCGTCATGCTGAAAGTATGCTGTTTGTCTATCTTCTAGTGACATGTTATGCAAATGGTCTTGAAGAATATTTTTCAGCATTTCCAGATAACTGTACTGGTTCATATTCCGCGCAAAAAAATATGACCCAATTATCCCAGTGTAAGAAACAGCACACCACACATTTATTTTTTATGGCATTGTCTTCTGCAATTAACTCTATAATTTGGATTCTCCATAGACCAATGCCGCGCATTTTGGGAATTTACCACCCCATTAGTGGTGAAAGTGAATTCGTCCGAAAAAATAATACTTCTGCCAAAATTGTGATTTTGTAGATATTACTCACCGTACCATAAACAAAAATCTAATCGTTTTGACTTGTCACTTTCTTCCAAAGTGTATATAAGTTCTGCTTTGAAAGGCTTCACCTTTTTGGTACGATAAATTTGTTGCAATGCGATTTGCTAATATTGCCAATTTCTAATGCCCTTCTTCTTAATGATAATTTCGGAAAACGCCTAACAGAATCCATAGCTAATGCAGCTGCAGCATTGTCTTCTTCATTTAAGTCTGATTTTGTCTTCTTAACATTTAAAACACTCCCAGTACGCATAAATTTTGTAACAACTTTTTTTACACCAGTAGGGGAAACCGAATAATTTGACCAGCATTCAAGGAATTTTCTTATGACTCCCCGATAAGAATTTTCTTCATCCAAAACATAGCACTGCACAATAAACACTTTTTGTTATGTTGCTAACATTTTTAAATACAGAAGCTTGCCGTTCGTGACAAATAAAATTGACGTTTTAATTTTCCAAATAAGTAGTATCCCAGGAAACGAACAACAAGGCAGAGCTCAAGTAGCCTTGCTACTCGCCAGTTGTTGCTTCGAGTGCCCAATTGTGCGTTTACTTTACTTTTTATATTGGTTGAGATAAAAGCAAACCTACCCCAAGTTTAATTATGGTAAATACTTCTTTTAATACAGTTTTAAGTATTTTCTAAAGTACACCTAATCACAGAGGCCGTCGAACGTGATTTAAATAAAGTCGCAGCTAAAAAATTCATAGTAGGCTGATCTGTTTGAAAATTGAGAGCCTGTCATAAATTTCAATTCTAAACAAGTTTTGTTAATAACGTTTTGCGGTATCTTCATCAAAGAAGGTAGTTTACTCTTAATACATTTCATTACATCAGTTACAAACCAGCCTGTATATTGATTGATTTTGTTCATTTTTTCAACACCTCAGTTTAAGACAAAGCAGCAGCGATTTCCAGAATATCATAATCTAATTCGAAAGTTTTTTGTCAGTTATACCTTACCCACAGTCAATCCGTGGACACACTGTATATATATATATATATATATATATATATATATATATATATATATATATATATATATATATATATAACCTGAACTAAGTGAAGATTGGTACCTGTGTTAAGCACTGATAAGCACACTTGGAGAACCCAAGTCACCACAACACATTTTAGAGAAAAGAATTTCATTCTCTGATGATGCTAACTTTGTTAGTGAAACGATCGTCAGGTCTTTTTTAAATGTGTTGTCGTAATTTGCGTTCTCCAGGTGTGCCTAAACACGCTTAAGATAATGAGAAAATCGTAAATTTCTCATAGACTTGTTCGTCCGATTTTGATGAGACCAGAATCCTAAAATCTATTCACGAATCCACCGATCCAAGATTTTCTAAAAATTGCTGGAAACAGCGAACAACGGTAGCGACGACAAGACTTGGTTTTCAGACTGTGATAATTATAATATTTGAATATAGGCCACGTAAAAATTTGTCAGGGTTTACATGAAACATTAAACTTCACAGCGAACTTGACATTACAAACATTATTAGTCAGTGTTATTGTAATAAAATATTCTAATTCTGGAAGCACAGCTTTGTGATATTATATGTGTAGACTGCAGTAAAGTACACCAGCAGATTCGACATTAAAAACAGACATACCTAGACGGCACTTGACTGTTTACGACTGACAGATGGCAGACTATAAGCAACTGCAGAATATACAAACATCACTGCTTCTCACATAATTTCATTCCTAAATGTGTAAACAGTAGTGAATCTTCAAGGGTGGAGCTCTATAAAAAGACTAAACCAAAATAATCTTTATAGTTTCATTCACATAAAGAGATTTATGTGTGTTATTATACATCTCATGTTAAAAATAATGGCTGGTTTGTTGGCAGTTTGTGTTATAACAACAACAACAACAACAATAATAATAATAATAATAATAATAATAATAATAATAATAATAATAATAATAATAATAATAATAATAATAATAATAATAATAATAATAATAATAATAATAATAATAATAATAATAATAATAATAATAATAATAATAATAATAATAATAATAATAATAATAATAATAATAATTATAATAATAATAATTATAATAATAATAATAATAATAATAATAATAATTTTAGAGAGGCGTTAATCTTAGTTACTCTATTTTATCCATCTATAGCCTCAGGCACCGCTAGGGTGGCACAGTGTACCATACCAGACAATTCCTCCAAAGTTGCAGTCGGAGGCACCAACTTCTCCAGGAGTGTATTCATGGTTTCACAGATGTCATAAAATTTCTTGTTCTCTGTAGTCTTTGGTGTGCGAGGCCTCTCTTGCATTGGAATACTCTCATACATAAGACAGTATTTGTGATAGTTCAGTAACAGTTCTCCCTCAAGTTGTTCCTCACCAGTGGGTGTCGATGTTAGGATTTTAGATTAAAAAAATATAAGCCGGGAACTGAGTCCGTACCAACATGGAAGAAAAGATCCAGGAAGAAATCAACAAAGCCAGAAAGGAGATTGGCAATTTGTTGGAAACCTCACCAGGAACGGTGAGGTATCAGGGAGGCTGAAGAGAGGAATCGAGACGATAGCCAGAAGGATGAGGCTTAGAATGAGCTCTATAGACCTGGGCCGAAAACTTAGAGAGGAGGATGAGCTGCTTAGACAACGTATCGTTGCACTTGGTGCACGAACCCGCAGATACGAAGAGGTATCTAGAAGAAGGCAACAAGAATCAACCTTTTCCACCCACCAGAAAAAATTCTACGGAATCTTGGAGACTGGCAATGATGAAGAACAGTCAGGGCAACTTCCGGGCAAGGAATCAATGAGTCAGTACTGGTCTAATATATGGGCCAAACCTGAGAAGCAGAATGAACAAGCATACTGGCTACGAGACGAAGAAGAAGCGTGTCGTGAGACTGATCAAATGCCCCCCGTCGAGATTTCACTGGCTGACGTTAAAGCGGTTATAAAGAAAACACAAAACTGGAAATCACCTGGCTTGGATGATATCCATAATGTTTTTCACTTTTACGCATCCTCATCTGGCTCGGATGTTCAATGCCGCTCTGAGGGAACCAGCTACCCTGCCAAAGTATTTACTGACGGGCATAACCTACATGTTGGCCAAAAGAGGGGACAGTCATCATCCAAAGAACTATAGACCAATTACATGTCTGCCAACAGTGTACAAGATCTATGTTTATCTGACAAAACAAAAGCTGTTAGCCACAGAGCATAATGGTTGTTGTAAAGGGACCCGGGGATGCAAATAATTACTAGTCATCGATAACGTGATGCAAACGTCTGCATAACCTTTCTATAGGGTGGGTGGACTACAAGATGGCATTTGATTTTGTGCCTCATTCGTGGCTTCTGCGTGTCCTCGAGTTATATAAAATCAACCCAACACTGGTGAGGTACTTGTCGGCCGGCATGGCAGAGTGGAAGACACCTATGCATGTCAGGCAGGGGCCCCAGTCCTATAAGACCAAGGAAATCAGAATTCGAAGGGGAATTTTCCAGCCTTAGCCCTCTCTGGTTCTGCATGGCACTTTCCCCGTTAAGTCGAATGATTAGAGAATCAGGGTACGGGTACCTCGTAAAGAAAAGTACAGACATCCGCATATCGCACCAATTCTACATGGATGACCTTATCCAGAAGTTCAGTAATGATATTTGCATGGAGTTTGGGTTGGATAAGCACGCTACTCTACATGTCAGGCGTGGCCGGATCGAGGATAAGAAACATATACTAGGGCTCTCTGAAGACACGATAATCGAAAACATTGGCACCGAGGATGCATACAAATACCTGGGGTTACTACAGTTACTAGAAATATCTTGTACAAACACCAGAAATAAAATTCAGAATAAGGTACTTTCCAGAGTGGATAAAATATGCGGCTCCAACTTCAATTCAAGAAATAAAATCTCTGTAATTAATACCTGGGCCATCTTGGTGGCAACTTATACTTTTGGTGTAATAAAATGGACAGACACCTTTCTCCAAGCCTTCGACAGAAAAATAAGAACGACGCTTACAAGACACCGGCTCCACCATCCTCACAGTTCCATGCACAGGTTGTACTTACTTCGAAATAATCCGGGCAGAGGACTTCTCAGCCTGGAAACGCTATGTCGTCAGCAGGAAGCAAGACTTCAACAATAGTGTTACAAAGCACTTTAATAGACGTAGGTGCGGTGTTGCCACATCTCCAGAACTTCCCCAACATCTTGGAATTTTTGCACAATCTGGCAACACCGCCTCCCCACCCCCCTGGGGTGACCCCCCTCAGGCGAAGTCTCAACCCTCTAGGACCAGAAATAACGAAGTTACCAACTTGTACCCCGTCGGAACGGATAACTGAGGTCTGCACATTCCGAACACCCTGAATATACACCCTGTATGCGCAGAGAACCCTTACACCCTGTATACGCAGAGAGATATTATAGTACGAGAAACACCTCTTGTGTAACATAGGAGTGATGACCACATTTGGATCACCTGTATATACATCCCCCTATATACACACGGGACCAATCTGTATTCACGGAACCTTCTAGCAAAAGAAGGTCCTGGAAAATTCTTGAATGGAACGCTCCAGAAAGTGGTGGAAGGTACGGCGAGTATATAAACGCGAAAGCAAGCCAGCCAGTACAGTTCAGTGAGATAATGTTGAAGTGACTAAAAGAAGCAGTAACTAGTGTGAAGTAGAGACCGTAGTTTCAGTATAGTGACTTGTGTGCAGATTAGTAACCAGTGTAAGGCCAGATAAACTAAGTGTTTTGTGAGAGACGTTCTAGACCTTTACTGTATCCATATTTAGACAGTAAATTAAGTGTTCTGTGAGAGGGACATTCTGGAACTTTTATTGTATCCATAGTTAGATAGTAAATAAAGTTGTTTTGTTAAAATTTAAAGTCTCACTTATCAAGAACCCGGAGAAAACGCAACAATACTTTCTGTCCATTGAATCAGAACTTCACATAGCCGTTTGTTCTTAGGACAAATATGGTAGCCCATTAGCAGCCCTACGTAGGGGAATATACTAGGGTGACATATTGAATGCAACTAACTGGTACCATATTGAATGCAACTAACTACGGGTACGGCATGAAGGGATTGAACAAGGCGTACACCTTGTTTCATATTTTTTACGTTGATGACCTGAAACTATATGCCAAGAGCTCCAAACAACAGGAAAAACTCATTAGTATCACCCAATCTTTCTCAGATGATATCTAAATGGAGTTTTCGCTGGACAAGTGCAAAGCGGTACATCTGGAGCGAGGAAAAGTAAGGCAAACTGGTGGCTACCAACTTACGCAAAAAATCATCCAAGATCTTTGTGAAACACAAAACTATAAGTACCTAGGTATCTTACAACACCAGGGAATATAACATATCATAAAGCATTATAAAAGAAATTTTGAAACAGCAATGTCCCGTGTCACTTCGATACTTAGAACTCAACTAACAACAGGAAACAAGATGAAGGCAATAAATTCGTATACCCTTCCATTACTAACATACTCCTAGGGAGTAATAAAGTGGACAAACACTGACATGGATGAGATAACTAGACTCATCCGAATTAAAATTACAGAATATAGAATCCTAGACAAAAACTCAGCTCTAGAAAGGATGTTATTACCAAGATCGGAAGGTGGAAGAGGCATGTTGAATATAAAAAAAGCTTTGTAATGACCAACAAATTAAGTTATATAGTTACTTCCATAAGAAAGCTGAAGAGCATCCACCTTTCTATGTTGCCTGTCTAAATGACCGGAAATTAACACCACTTAATTTAGACCGTAATCAGCCTCCAGCGGCCAAATATACAAGGACAGAGCAACTGGAAACGAAGTGGGAACAAAAGGTACCTACCCCAAGAGGCTAGGGCAGCCATGCGTCGACAAAATGGCATCGGTAACCTGGCTTAAACAGGGAGGTTTATATGGCGAAAGAGAGGGGTTTATGATAGCCATACAAGATAGGGTTATCAACACTAAAAACTATCAATGATTTATAATAAAAAATTACTGACAAATGCCGAAGATGCCAAGGTAGCTCAGAAACCATCGAACATATAACAGGTGCTTGTCCGTCTTTGGCAAATGGTAAGTATACAGCAATACATGATGAAGCTGCAAAAATTGTTCACCAGTCTCTAGCACTGTCTGCGGGGCTGATTCATGAAACTACCCCCTACTACAAATACCGGCCTGACGAAGTGCTAGAAAACTGCAACTTCAAGTTATACTGGAACGGACCGCTGTAAACAGACAGACACATAGACGCGAATAGACTGGATATTCTCATGTTTGAATCAGAGAGGAATCAAGTCCAACTGATAGATTTTGCAGTACCACTCGACCATAATATCCAAAAGACATATGCAACAAAAATAGATACACACAATTAGCGGAAGAAATAAACCATATTTGGAAACTCGAGAAAGCTGTTATATACCCGATTATTATATCGGGGAATGGACTGGTTCATGTGAAGTTCATACACCACCTGGAGCAGCTTCAATTATTACAATCGTTCAATCTTCTGCCCAGCATCCAGAAGTGCATCATTCTCAACAACTGCAGAATAGTTAGATCGTTCCTGACCCAGAATAGTGAATGCTACGTACTTGGTTTGTACCCGTACTATGGCATATAAATACCGCTTGAGCGAGGAAAAACAATGATAATAATAATAGTAATAATTTGTTCTCAGGACAAAGACGTTAGCCCATTGGGTCTAGCTCAGGTAAATAAAGAGGTCTCTTATGCTAAAGCTGAAGACCGTATCAATGTGTTGAGAAGCAAGGAACATCATGGGAGATTATTATCGCAGCACTAACTTTAGACACTTACTTCAGACAATATTGATGAAAAGGGTTCCACGGAGTGGCTCCGAACCGGGGGCCTTTACGGTGAGACGGAAGGCTTTACTGTCTCAATTCAAGATCAAGTAATCAAGACAAGAGCTTATCGCTCATATATCCTGGGCCAACAGATCGATAGTAAGACCATCAATAACTTAATCCAGCATATCTGCAGTGGGAGTTTGTGCTGTGCTGCGATCGTGTATGGTTCGCCGCGTTACAGTGATAATTAAAATAGTGTTATTGAGGGTAAACAGTGGTAAAAATTTTTAAATTTTGGTACAACAAACAATAACAAAAGCCTCTACATTATTATAATTGAAAATTGCAGTTAGCAACACACAATAATAGCTAGAAAATAACGTTTAAGTTTTTAAAGAATGTCGGTCGACTCGGGTGGTGGGAGGCCACCTGATCAAGCAGCTCTTATCAGAACTGATATACAAATAAATGAAAATAAACAAACAGCTGACGGTACTGATTTTCATACAGGTAAGGTCTTTGACTTTAATAATAAATACTCAAGTAAGGATTTGCCTCCATATTTCGTTTGTGTCGAAAGTATCGACAAAAACCTGGGAAAATTGCATCCGATCCGTGTAGGTCATCATCTAAGAGTTGATAATTTGTTTAATGAACATGTGACAGACATTAAGACGGTAGGTATAAATAAAGTAAAAGTAGTTCTTAATTGTAGAGAATCTGCAAACAAGCTAGTAAATAATAAGAAATTAAATGATAATAAATTAGTAGCATATATACCTACTTTTTGTACGCAAAGAAAGGGTATAATCAGACAGGTAGACACGTTTTTTTCTGAAGAATATCTATTGCAAAATATACAGAGTTCTCATAGGGTAGTGAAGGTGGAAAGAATGAAACGAAGGATTACAGACGAAAATGGTTCTAGTAAATTACAAGATCGACAAATAATAATAGTTACATTTGAAGGCACTCAATTACCAAAACTTGTTAAAATTAACAGTGTTGTTTTTGAGGTAGACATATATATATTTCCTGTTGTACAGTGTTTTAACTGCCTTCGTTACGGGCATACTAGGACACAATGCAGAAATAAAGATAGTAACTGCAGAAAATGCGGTGAAAAACATAACGATACTGAATGTGGAAGCGACTCTATTTTTTGTATTTATTGTAAATGTAATACGCACAATACAATATCTAAAGCATGTCCAGTATATCAAAGGCAACGTAAAATAAAACAAATAATGTCGGAAAAAAATCTTAGTTTCAAAGAAGCTGAAAAAATCGAAAAGAATCCATCCTATGCAGTAGTGACTAACAATAGGTATAGCCTATTAAATAATGAGGATAATTTTCCATCTCTTAGTAACCCAGATAAAGTTAGTAAAAGTAGTGGTTTTTTTAGTAACAACATCTCTAGGAAAAATATTAATACAAACCTACGGTCGAGGCCTATAACTATTTCACATACATCTACTGGAAATCAAACATTAAAGCGAGCAGCAACCTCCCCAGTAGAATCTCAGTCATATAAAAAAAAATCCTTCCTTTAGTCCAGTGATTCCCAACCCACATAGAGAGGATATGATTAAATTCAAAGAAAATATATTAGACAAAGTAACAAACTATTTCACTAAAATATTAGGTAATGTCTTAACAAAAATTGATCCAGATGATTTAAATATAGATTGCGATAATATAAGAAGGACTTTAGATAATATCATTAATAATACTGTAGAAAATGAGCTTGAGCAAATGGACGCAAGTAGTGAAAATGGCAGTCAATACTAATAGAGTTGAGGGACTTACTATTTTGCAATGGAATTGTCGTTCTATTAAACAAAATCGACATAACTTATCCCGGTTATTGAATGGGAAACAAATTGATATTGTTTTGCTTAGCGAAACTTGGTTAGACTCCAATGACCAATTAAAATTTCCAAATTATAATTTTGTAAGGAAAGATAGAGCATCTGGAAAGGGTGGAGGAGTTGGCATATTAATAAAAAGCAATCTATCTTATTCTATTTTAAACTTTCCACAGTGCTTACCAGATCGAATTGACATATGTGGTGTACAAATCTTAAATCTTAAATTAAATGTATTGAGTTTGTATCGCCCTCCAAACATTAACGTAACGTATAGACAATGGCAACAATTCCTAGATATAGTGTGTAAAATGGATCTTATTGTTGGCGGAGATTTTAATAGTCATCATGCGTCTTGGGGCAGTACAAATTGCGACACCTCTGGTAACATTTTAATAGATATCACTGAAGATTTTAACTTAAATATTTTAAACGATGGAACCCCCACTAGGATCGCAAGACCTACAGAGTCTCCGTCAGCAGTTGATCTAACTTTCGCTTCACAATCGATAACAAGTAAATTGTCATGGAATGTGCTGCAGGAATCGCTCGGCTCGGACCATTTGCCAATAATTATTGGATATAACATTAATTTTGAAATAATAGATAAAATTCCATATAGAGGATGGAGGGAGTCGAGCGCAGACTGGGGCGCATTTCAGTTGGAGATTGACAATATAATTGATGTACATAACGAAACAGAAACAACAGCTGCAGGCTTGTATAATCACGTAATAGACAGTATCACTCTGGCAGCTGACCGTGTCCTCGAAAAAACTAAATTAGTAAAAAATTGGCAACCTAGACCAGCATGGTGGGACAACGAGTGTGAGAAGATGCAAAGAGAACGCAAACAACGATTACAAAACTATAAACATCAATCAAATATGGATAATTACCTAAAATATCAAGAAACGGATGCTAAAGTGAGAAGACTTCTCAAGAAGAAGCAAAGGGAAGCATGGAGAAGTTATGTTAGTAGGCTCAACAAACAAACGCCTTTAACAGATGTGTGGAAGTTTGTTCGGAAAATGAATAACAAATCATCAAATGGTGGAAAATCAATTATGACAGATGATTTAATAAGTGAAAGCTTATCTCTCATGGCACCAGATACAGTAGAATTACCTTTGTATAACAATGGGGAATGCGATAAAAGTAAAAGTTTTCCTTTGGAACACCCATTTGCATTAAATGAGTTGGTTTCCGTTATAAAGTCATTACGCAACTCATCGCCAGGCGTAGATAGAATAACAAATAGGATGCTAGAAAACATCTCTGAAAAAGCCATGGGTATACTGTTGCGAGTTATTAACGAATTATGGTCAAGTGGACAATATCCTGAGCAGATGAAAGTAATAATTATTTGTTTAATACATAAAGTTGGAAAACAACACAATCATCCATCTGGCTACAGACCACTATCTCTGATGCCCTGCACAGCAAAGGTATACGAAAAAATGATTCTTGGTCGTCTGGAGCATTATTGCGAAACTAACAACATATTCTGCAAAAATCAATATGGGTTTCGAAAAGGACAAGGAACGCTAGATGCGCTGGTACATTTAGTAACAGATATACAGTGTACGTTAACTCGAAACCGATATATGATGTGCATATTTGTTGATCTGAGAAGTGCATTTGACGCAATTAATTTATCTTTGTTGATAAAAGATTTAGAAGATATAGGGCTTAGCTCAGTTACCGCAAGAAACATTGTATCTCTATATAGTAGACGTCTAATTTACATAAGGGACGAAAATAACAAATTCCACGGCCCAAGGTGTGTATACAGTGGCCTCCCACAGGGAGCAATTCTCTCACCCACACTCTTTAACCTATACACCAGATCATTACACACAGACATGTATCAAGGGGTAGAATGCATCCAGTACGCAGACGACGTTTGCATATATGTCGAAAAACAATCTTATCAAGAGTGTGTAAACGAATATAGTAAAATCCTCCTTAATTTAAAATCCTGGACAGAGGCCAGGGGATTTGAGCTAAATGAAGAAAAATCCAAAGTGGTTATATTTACCAGACATCGAACACATTTACCAGATATTATGCCTAGTAATATTTACAAAATTAAAACTGCCAACACGTTCAAATATTTGGGCGTAATATTAGATAGAAAGCTCCTGTGGACGCAACACATCGAATACCTCAAAACAAGGTGCGAGAGAGGAATGAATATCTTGAGAATGACTACACATACACTTTGGGGTGCAGACAGAGAGGTAGCTTTACTTTTTTACAGATCTTACATCAGATCCATTTTGGATTACGGAAGCAGTCTATATGGGTCGTGTTCTAAAACAAACTTGAAGAAATTGCAAACAATACAAAACAAAGCACTAAGAATTAGCATAGGGGCTATGAGGTCAACGCCTATTAATATTGTTACAGCAGAGTGTAGAGAGCCACCTGTACATATCAGAATCGGTACATTGGCCGCTAAATATATGTTAAAAATTCGAGTCAGATTTCCAGAATTATTGACAAAAATGCAGTATCTACACACACAACAGACGACCAACAAGTATTGGCAAAATAAAAGAAGCACGCCACTGGTCGACGCTTATAGGGAAACTATGATATATGAAACATTTATCCAAGTATCCGAAAAACTACCAATGCACAAAAAAGACTACAGTATTTATCACAATGACCATACAATCATCATACCCAAGTATGAAGAAATCCCGGATTTAATGCTAGCTGATGCAAAACATGAATTAGAAAAGTATCCAGAACACCTCCACATTTATACGGATGGATCAAAAATGGAAAATGGTACAGGGTGTGCTTATTACGTATCACAACTGAATATAAGTAAGAAAATCAAACTCCCACATCTGGCTTCAATTTACACCGCAGAACTAATAGCCATACAAGAGGCACTACAATGGATGCTCAGCAATGATAAACTAAAAGCCATCATACTCACTGATTCACAATCCTCGTTAATAGCCATGAGAAGTAAAGCAGGATCTTACTACGGAAATAATGAGAACATTATTAACATCATAGACTCATGTAGTAAAATCACAAAAAAACAAGGCAGTGTAGCTTTTCTTTGGATAAAGGGCCACTCCGGAATTCGGGGTAATGAACTTGCTGATCTGCTGGCCAAACAAAGTATCGATGACTACGACACATACAAGGAAACGGTGCCATATAAAGATATATATCCATTAATCAAACAAGAACAACATAAAAAATGGAACGAAGAATAGAAAGATTTCTGTTTAAACACTAATAACCCATACAAAATACTCCACCCTAACTTACCTACTGAACAAGATTTTCACATGTATTCCGGGAATAACAAAGAATTGACGACATTGATAACAAGACTGAAATCCAACCATGGCCGGTTTCCGGCTCATTTAAATAAAATCGGTATAATAAGATCTCCAGCTTGTGATTGTGACAATGTAACAGTGGCTGATTTAAATCACATTATATTTATGTGCCCACGGCATCAAAACTCACGACTGAATATAATAACTTCTATCATACAAATGAATGATAAAAATATCTGTATGCCATTTTCTTTAAATCAGCTATTGATGCGAAAGTCAAAATGTATAATAATGAAATTGTATAGATTTTTCAAAGAAATTAGACTACAACTGTAGTCACTTTTGTTTTCATTAGAGACATTGTATAATGTAAAAATGTTTTTAATAACTATTGTTTGTTAGAATAAGTATGGCTCCTTTGTAATCCACTCCTTTGTGAATTTACCTACCTGCATGAAACCAAGGCCCAGTACAGTTTGTTCAAAGCCGTCCTGGCGGGTCTCTGGACGCACAGTATCCCAGTCATCCTTCACAATACTTGGAAAAAAAAAAAAAGAAACAAAAAAAAAAAAGAAAGATATATGTATTAAAAAAAAATAATAAAAAAGGTATACAAACAATTTATTACAAAAAAAGAAAAGAAAAAAAAAAAGAAAAAAAAAAGAAAAAAAAAACAAAACAAAAAAAGTATAGAAACTGAATTTATTATTATATAAAAAAAAAAACGTATACAAAGTAAATTTATTATTACAAATTAGTTAATTAGGTATAAAAATAGTGTAAGATAATAAAATTGGCTGGCGATATAACTTGATGCAAATTTATTGTTTATAGATCTCATAAACACCACTAGACATAAATTTAAAAAAAGTCTGTGGCTAATGGACCTAACGGTCCGAGGCCAAACCAAATTACAACAACAACAACAACAACAACAACAACATATCTGCAGTGGATGTCCGTCACTAGCTGGGACTGAATTTCTCCAAAGACATAATAATGTTGCTAAGTTGATTCACCAAGCAATCGCGAAGAGATGCGGATTCGTAGAGATTGAACAACCTTAGTATAAATGCAAACCTGGGCAGGTAATTAGCAAAGAGCAAGCACAGATTCTATGGAACAGTGAGATAATTACTGATAGGTCGGTGGAGGCCAACAGACCTGATATTTTCATATTTGATAAGCTAGCGAAGAAAGCGATAATAATTGATGCTGCGGTACCCATAGAAGCCAACATTGTACCAATAGTTGCTGAGAAGAAAAGGAAATGCTAACCATTGGCAGTTGAGTTGAAAGGCATGTACAGGTTTCAAGAAGCTGTGTCCGCAAATGGACTGCTTCGAAAAGCATGTCAAGATATTGCGAAGAGGTTGCAACTTCACGAAAAACATACGCGTACAATGCAGAAGGCTACTTTGCTGGGCACTGCAAATTATTGAGCCTTGACTAAAAATTTTCACACAATGGTTGCTAAGAAACCCTATGTCATAAACAAGCACCACCGAATACGTTTGGTCATGGACGGCGGTCGTAGGATATATCTGATAGTGCGCGACTACTACCCCCGGTTACCGGAGTGTTCTGGCTTCCTCATAACACGTGCTCTTTTCACAGTGTGTACAAGTACTTTTGGTCTTGGATAATCAAAAACCCCGGCAATTACGTACATATAAAGAACAAACAAAAGCAATAATAATAATAATAATAACAATAACAAAAATAATAATAACCCTCACCTACTTGCTGGGCAAATCCAGGGATCAGTCCGACCCAAAAAATTACCGCCCAATCATTTACCTCACTTGACAAAATTATCACATCTCAAGTAAAAAAATAAGCGTAAGGATCGGCTACCGCAATTCATTTGATTCCATTGCGCACTTGGCTACTCGAAGTCTTGCGACTATACAGGGTCGAAGCATCTCTCATACGAGCATTGGAAGCATGCATGCAAAATTGGCATACACACCTCATGATCTGGAGTCCGGATGCTACAACCACTCCAGTGGAACTCGAAATCAACAGGGGGATCTTCCAGGGGGACAGTTTAATTCCCCTCTGGTTCTGTCTAGCTATGAACCCGTTAAGCCACATGCTAAACAAGACTTCCTACGGATATAACATAGAACGCAGTAATGTAGGACGGGTTATTCACCAGTTCTACATGGACGATTTGAAGCTCTACTCCAAAAATGCTGATGGGCTAGAAAGCATCATGGAGATTGTGAAGGGCTTCAGCGACGCGATCCTTATGGAATTCGGACTGGACAAGTGTGCGATTCTCCGCGTTAAACGCGGCCGACCATTATCAGAACAGGATATGACGCCAGCGTAAGGCGAAATAATTCAGGGTTTCTTCTTTGATGGCCATTACAAGTACTTGGGCATCCAACAACTCCTCTCTGTGTAGACAACAGAGGTTCGGCGGCCTCCTGGAGGACAAAGTATTGGCTAGGGTGAAGAAGGTGCTCAAAACTTACCTATCTGACAAAAATAAACTCAGAGCCATAAATACATGGACAGTCCCTGTTCCATCCTACCCTTGTGGAATCATCGACGGGTCAACAACTGCTCTGCAGGAGTTCGTTAGAATAATTCGCTCCGTTATGAAGATTCATCGAAAGCTGAATCCTAGGAGTTCTTTGCACCGCTTGTACTTGCCTCGAGACATGGGGGAACGTGGACTCCTCTCCGTGAAAGTCTTGTGTGACAGAGAATGCAGGCGGTTAAAAAAATATTTCTGTGAGAAAAGACAGCTTCTGGTGCAGTGTGCACAGAGCCAGAACATACGGTTTGATTCTTTCGGCCTCAAGCACCCCGATCAAGATCACGCCCCTACTGTTATTTCGAGCCTGGATGAGCGCCGGCGCGCTTAGTGGGAGATAGAGCTGCATGGACGTTTTGCCGTATGTCTAACGGAACCTCACGTTGACCTCCACACATCAACGGAATGGTTAAGGAGAGCAGGCTTGTTTGCTGAAACAGAGGGATGTCGAAGCGCGATACAACATCAGGTTATTAGCACGCGCGCGTACCAGCGGCACAACATGACGCCGGATGTCAGCGCACTGTGTAGACTCTGTCAAAAAAAGCGGGAAACCATTCAGCCCGTGAGAGGCGCTTGTCATTTTCTGCCTTAGTCAGATTACACGAAACGCCATGGCCGAGGTCGTATATCAGGCCTTGGCAAAACAAAAACGGCCTTATCGTGTCGGAAGCTCCCTACTATAAATGCAAGTCTGAAGGTGTAGTTCAAAAGGGTCAGGTCAGGCTTTTGTGGGACCTACCGGTCGTCACCGATGGAGCTGTTGAAAGCCACAGGCCTGACATCTTGCTTATTGACGTATTTTCTGCGGTGGCTGCTTTGAAGACAAAATATAGATCTCAGCTGAATATATAAAACGAGCTTAAAGTGTCAATTTCTAATATTAAACCTTCTTTCGAAGAACTTTGCTCTACATGACAGGCCCAAGGGAGTCACTAGCAATTATTAATCTTGTTTTTAATTTAATAATGATAAGTTAATTAATAAATACATTGTGTCATATAATCCTATATAAGGCGTCGGTCCCGTGTCCATGCAATGTCGTTAAAGATCCGTACCCTCCTTACAGAAATTCAGGGGTTCGACAACATTTCCAGGATAGTGAGGTGAAACTGCTCCCCAGCGTCGGTTATTTGCCATAGTCGCGGAAATAGACCGTCGTTAAAAAATCCTCTATTATATTGCTTTTCTTTCAGTAAATTAAATAATTTTTTTAATAGTATATTTTTTCTCAATATGCTCGCGCCTCCTATTTAGTTTTATCACCCCCCCCCCCCCCGGTACGCGCAATTTGTTTGTTTATCTAAGTTGACAATGGATTTACATCAAGTATCGGCCTCCACAATTTCATAATCGTGAATGCCTTCAGCACTTTCTGTAATACGTGATAATAATCAAAAGTTTAGGACATTTGTGTGGTATTATGCTGTGGTATTGCTTAAAATGAGAAACCGTTATTTCTAATCATAAATTGTGAAAGTTCCACATCTTGGCGTTTTCATGAAACTACATGGCTTATGCTACGAATACAATGACTTTAATCTTTGTATTCTGCGCTGCTTTTCGTATGTTTGTTATGTTGCTACAAAGACACCGTTTTCACCCCTTCCATTCTGCTCTACACGTATTAATTCATCCTTCCTGAAAGCGCCGAATTGTAGCTAAAATGCTCTAATTGGATTTTATTCTATTATATATAATTACTAATTCCATTTTCCCAAATAAAGGACAAAGGGATTTAATTTAGCAGTTTTATACGTATGTTTATTTGTAATCCGATGCGGAAAGCAGTGTTTTATGCCTTTGATATTTCCTGATGTTGGGGCAGGTAGGTACTGGAAACCGCTAATCACCTTAGTACTTCTAGTAATGGTTAATTATGTCGATAAAACTGGACGTGCTCATCAACATTGAAGATTGCTAACGTAAACGCTGGTTTACTTTACTGAATCACGGAAATAAACGTTAGAGCTCTTAGCACACACACACTTCCCAGATTGTCTTATCTTGAGCAATGAAGATGTCCTGCCAGCCAAGGGTCGATTTAAACGCCTTCAAATGGAGGACTGGCGGGTTGCTCGGACAATAGTTACAGCCTCGGCAGTGGAGTGTGCTGTGAAACATTTCCAGCCATTCAAGGCGCCAGGGTAGGATGGGGTGGTACCGGTCCTACTACAAAATGGACTGGAGATTCTCCTACCTTTCCTTGTCAGGCTGTATAGAGCCAGTCTGGCTTGGAACTATATTCCATCCAGCTGGACTGTGATTCGGGGGGTTTACATTCCAAAATTGGGACGTAATAACCTCCTACCCACATCACTGAGATCACTCAGTGTTACATCATTCCTCCTGAAGGGATTAGAAAAAATACTGGACGGACACATTAGGGGGAACATCTTAGTCAACAACCCCCTTAATATCCACCAGTATGCCTACCAAACTGGCAAATCTACTGAGTTAGCACTCAATAACCTCACACTCCCTGGATAACGGGAAGTTGGCGGTAGCTGCATTTCTCGACATTGAAGGAGCATTTAATAATGCATTACCTATCTCCCTCTACAAAGCCACTATCGCTAGAGGCGTGGAACCTACCATTTGTGGCTGGATCGGAAGCATGCTTCACAATCGGACCGTTATTACCTCGTTGCAGGGGGATGTGGTCAGCTTCAGGGCTGCGAGGGGGTGCACTCAGGGGGGAGTTCTATCCCCCCTGCTGTGGTCCCTTTTGTAGACTATTTTCTTGCTATCCTCAGACTGTGGGAGGTTGAGGTTCTGGCGTATGCTGATGAGCTTGTCATAATGGTTAGAGGCAAATCTGAGGAGGAACTTAAAAGTACTCTTCAAGGCACTAAATGTAGTGAATGATTGGTGTTGGAGGGAGCAGATGTCTCTGAACCCCCGCAAAAGATCATTGTTCCATTTACCAGAAGAAGAAGGCTGGACAGATTAAAACCACCTATTCTTATGGGGGAAACAATTCCATTTACGGAACAAGCAAAATACCTGGGGATTACCCTAGATAAGTAGCCCAACTAGACCGTACACTTAGAGAATGTAATCCGCAGGGCTAAACTGTCCCTATGGACATGCCGTAGAATCTGTGGAAATAACTGTGAAACAAACACCCAACAGATGTACTGGCTCTATGTAGTGGTTATCAGACCAATGATAACATATGGAGCTATAGTTTGGTGGCCCAAGGCACTTCGTGGTATCGAGAGGGCCAACATGGCTCATCTACAGAGACAAGCTTGCCTGATGATAACGAGAGCGATAAGCACCGCACCATCAGCCGCTCTGGAGGTCCTCCTTAATATTCCATTTCAAGACTGTCCTCCCGGAAAGGGAGGACTGGGAACGAAATCAAACGACTCTATTGAAAGCAGATCTCTGCTGGTAGGCTGACAGCTCCAAAACCAATATGGGAGTAGGAGGCGGCGCATATGGGGGCAACACCGATGCTAGACTAGCCTCGGAAAGTACGCAACCATACCCCAGGTAGAAGTGTATGCCATCGAGATGTTTGCAAGGGAAAGTATAGAAAACCAGTGCACACACAAATCGATAGATATATACAGATATCCAAGGTGCAATTAAGGCCCTTGGTTCCTACCGTTGCAATTCAAAAACGGTATGGTGTTGTAAATCTGCCTTTAACGAACTGGACAGCTGTAATGAGGTATCGCTGGTCTGGATACCGGGTCACTCGGACCATGATGGCAATGTTGCGGCCGACTCGCTTGCCAGGAGTGGTGTCCAGGGGGACTTTATCGGACCAGAACCGGTGCTGGGGATAACATCATGCACAGCAAAACGCACCTTAAAGGCCTGGACAGAAAACAATGACAATTCAGCAGTAGCAAAATCTGCCAGGATTAGCTAACTCTAAGGCCTTCATAAATGGCCTGTCTGAATCAAGGGCTAAAAAACTTCTAGAGCTAAACAGACAACAACTGAGTACTCTAGCCGGCCTGTATACAGGACACTGCCACTTGCGTCACCACATGCACCGAATTGGAGTCGGTCAGGAAACTGAGTGCCAGCTGTGTATGGAGAGTGACGAGACAGTAGAGCACGTACTATGTTCCTGTCCGGCGGCGGACAGGACTAGATACCTGCTCTTTGGCAAGACAAAGCTTGCTCCGGAAGATCTGGATCAACTTTCGCTCACAAAGATTATCGACCTCTGCAGGAGGCTTTCTTTGTTGGGAGAAATAGATACCATTAGGCGTGAGCCACAATAGACCTTATGGTCGCGGTGGAGGGACCGGTATGTCCCACTCACATTCAAACCTAACCTAACCTAACGTAAACGCCATTTAAATATCTAAAGTTTACGGATAATTATCTCTACCATAATGGTATCCGTCCCCTATATTTTTGCTTAATCTAGAATCTGGATTGGTACCGTGTTGTAACTTCCTAGAAATCCAATTCAACCTCAATGCCACATTCAACAACTCGCTTCCAAAGAAAGTACACTAAAAGTACACTAAAACAAATGAGTTTCTAGATAATGCTCTGCAAATCCCCTGCAAAGCATGTGACGGTGTATCAGATCTTGACAGGTTTGCGAAGATATGGCAGCACTGTCGTGTTGAATCGGAATAAAACTTCGGAAAAACAATTGAAGAACTTATAAACCGTTGATCCTAGGCCGCTATTGTGGAGCATCGTTTTACTCGTCGTGAAGTGCTCTACCAAAAAATAAAATAAAATGTAGGTGTCCCATTTAATAAATTACAAGTTTGGTGTGGCGCAGGTAAACTAATCACTCTGTATACATGAAACTAATTTTCGGTTATGCGGATCACTAGTATATCTATGGATACCAAATTTTACAATTCTAAGTAAAGCGGTTGTGAAGATAATTATGTGATACTCTCAACTTGCCGGACCCTGTATATATACATATATACCTATATATATATATATATATATATATATATATATATATATATATATATATATATATATATATATATATATATATATATATATTATATATATATATATATATATATATATATATATATATATATATATATATATATATATATATATATATATTAAACATAAAAATTCAAACAGACCTTGGATATGGGTTCTTAAGGCACTATTTGGCACTCATTTTGAAAACATTTCTGAAAGTCTTACCATCGTGACATCTATACATTTTTTAAATGATAATTCACTAAAAGCATTATTGCTTTCTAATTTTGTAACCTGTAATCTTCAGAGAGGTGGCGTTGTCCAGACAATTTGCCACTCTAATATGGAAAACCGCTGGAGACAAAAAGTTGTCGCCTTTAAACTTTGATAATAATGATAATAAATTTTATCTATGCTCACTAATTTTAAAACATTGTAATATTGTAAATTATAACTCATGCTGCTATCTCTCTAGCTTCTTGTACCCACGTGTCCTTAAAAAATAAACCGACTAATTAATTTAACACTAAACGCTAATATATAATGCTTAGTCACCCCAACATGATAATTTTAAAACATTATTTAAGACACGTATAACATAACTTACGTTCTGACCATAAAAACCTCAAAAATATAATGTTCTCAATGGGAAACCAATTAACTTCAGTTATCTATATCCCCCCCAAACACTTTATTTGGAGAATCAATATAATAAATATTAATACACGAAGCGCTTAAAGATCGTTATCGTTATTTCAGATATCTGACGATTATTTTCCTACCCACACATGCCAGCTGTATTTAAAATAATATCCCAGTTATTTTAGTGTATATGAGCTGACTACCAGGGAAGGTTAAAATTAAATCTTTAGACAGCCAAATTCAATAAATTCAGTACCTTAATTATTGTACATATTGAAAAAAGGTCTGGACGTAGCAAGTACGTAATGGAAGTGAATTTTCACAAAAATGTTTTTAATAGCAAATATGTATCTTTGAGGCAAGCAGGCATCAATTTGGTTACCGGTGTGACCTATATAGTAAAAACATTGTTTGAAAATTTACTAAAGTTTTCCGCAAAGAAACCCAAATGTTTCCCAGAAAACTCGTTTCCTATCCAACGAACCTTGGGTCAACAGCAAATTGGGTTATTGACATTTGACGCATTTAATAACAATTCGCTACCAAAACTCACTCGATGTATGTATCTCGATTTTTTTTCTTAGAAACATGGATCATATTTCTATGAAAAATGCAATAGCATAAAGGATGTTCGAAAGCATAAAGGATGTTCGAAAAAAAAATTGTAGGTATCACCAGCGACTTATGGGCCACCTCTTACTGTCGAAATAATTTTATGAGATGCAGCTCAAGGCAGCCTATAATTATTATCGTATAAAATTTTTTCTCGTATATTGTATAATAACGATTATATTGGGCTTTACCGTAGAAATGCGTCACAATGTATATATGTAAACAGATAAAAAGTGAAACTAAACCCGGATATGGTTTCGCGTAGGGTGGTCTGCACCCGTTTGAAGATCTCTTTTTAAAGTCGCGGTCTCCTCATTAAGGAATTTTTTCTACTAAAATCAGCTAAATAGTGCTGAAAATGGAATCATAATTTCCACATAGCTCTTATAATCTACTCTCCTTAGAGAGATATTCTTATGAAATAAATTTAGGGTCCATGACCTGACCACAAACATAAAACAAAAATATATTCGTATTTCTGACCCATGAACTTCTGAAACGTTATATTACTCGGGTTTTAACGAAAAAAAATGTAAATTTTCGCCAAATCACCCTTCGTTTATCCTCTATCCCCTGAGGCGATCTTACCCAACAATTTGATGTGTTCCCTTGTCGGGTTCTAATTGGATAAAAATTTGAAGATGATATCTCAATTCATTAGAAAGTTATTGCGCGTATTAACAGACAGGCGTACAGACAAAAAAAATCATTCCAGAATCAAGCTTTCTATATGTGTTGAAACTTACGCCGTTTTAGCAAAAACATTTCAAGAATGTTGTCATTGATATTCCACCCCCATTGAAATTGGAAGTTTTCTAATAAACAAACCCTAAAACGTTATAGTCTAGAATTTATTAAAACTCGACGTTTCGGCTCCTGTTTTGGAGCCATTTTCAAGAGGTAAAGAAAATATGTAAGGGCATGACCTCGGATATGTGTTTTAAAGGGTCTAGTTCGCGCTCATTTAAAGAAATTTTCACAAAATTCAAAACTCGCGACCTCCTTATTAGTCCAAGCGCATAATTTTAGATTAAAAAAATTACATCCTGCAACGTGAAAATTTCACCTCTACATTCAACCCCCTTAGGTCACAATTACAACCTCCACATTTTTAAATTGAAAGTAGGGGCTTGTGATACCTCACTTGACAGATCTGTTGATTCTCTATTCAAAACTGGAAGGCTTTCAAAATCCTTTGCAAAAATTTACAGTAAAACAAATAAAATTCATCTGATTGAATCACTTCGCTACACACTAACAAATTATTACTAATCGCGTTTTCAGTGTCTTTTTTGGACGGTAAAAGGGAAACATAAAAAGTTACCAACATTCTTTATAGTTGGCTATGCTATCTTTGTTGAAAACGCCTTAGCAACTTGATGGATGGGGGTAACCGCATGACAGTAGCTGTCTGTTGTTAACTGCAATTCAGAAACATGGTTTATTTAACAAAAGTCTGGACGCAGCAAGTGCGTTATAGCAGTGAATTTTTATAAAAATGCTTTGAATATCAAATATGTCTTTTTAATGCAAGCGGTCATCAATTTGGTTACCGGTATAACCTACAATGTGCCATATTTTATCAAAATAACTTATTGTTTGAAAATGTACAAAAATTTTCCGACAATAAACTTTAAATGTTGGTTTCCTAGCCAACAAACCTTAGGTTAATAGCAAATTGAGTTATTGAAATTTGAAGCATTTAATGAAAATTTGCTACAAAAACGCACTTACTGTGTCTTACAAACATATTTAGATAAAAACTGCAATAAAAAAAAGGCTGTTCGAAAAAAAAATTGTAGGGATCACCAACAACTTATGGGCCAGCCGGTGATTGTCAAAATAATTTATAAGATGCAGCTCAAGACACCCTATAATTAACTTATACAATTTTTTCTCATCTCTTGTATAATAATAATTATATTGAGCTTTACCGTAGAAATGCATCACCCTGTATATATGTAAACACATCAAAACTGAACGTAAACCCGGATATGGATTCCAGGGGGCCTAGTTTGCGTTCATTTAAAGAAGTCTTTTTAAAATTCTAAAGTCGCTGTCTCCTCATTGATGAATTTTTTGTACGAAAATTAGCTAAAAATTATGGACCGTTAAACCATGAACTTAACTAAAACTACCGCCAAAACATCAGAGAGAAAATAACTAACCTGTTGCATATCAGCCCTTTTTGTAAAACTTCGATCCTTTATGTGTGTTGATAAAACATAACAAACACTGTTTAGTCCACCCACTAACATTAATAAAGGAATAATTTGCACTTGTATATAAAAATTTCCAAAATAACACAAATAATTTGTCAACTCAAACAAATAAACATATAAACAATATAATACCATACGATAAACGTCACTTACAGCGTGTAACAGACCTGCGCAATAATATAAAATGTTCCGTTGCCAGGCAACGACATACTAGATCTCATATAAGCCAGGTTTGCCACTGTCAATGAAACACGGTGATATTAAAAATAAATTTTTCAAATTTGAATAGCTCTGTAAACCTAGAAAGCTGAATTTTGACACATAGTTAGGTCTTTCCCAAAGCAATATGTACACCAAATTTCATCGAAATATCTTTGTAATTTTCGGAGAAAAAAAAATTTCGAAAGAAAACTCAAAATTTTCCCGGAAAACCATATCCGATTTTCCTGGCTAACGAACTCATCCAAGCTATTAATAAAAGAAATGAGAATGCATCGAGCCTTATATACGTTGTCCCTATTTTATGGTAGAAATGGGCCAGGGCTGACAATTTACTAAATTGGTAGTTGATTGTATTGGCGTGACAACATACTACTTGGTTCCGCAACTAGGTAGCGGCACGTTGCTTCGTGTCTTACCACTCACTTAGTGTTGGAAGGCTGGCTACCATAGCCGTATTACTTTATATGTGTATTTTCGCTACAATTAGTATGCCGTACTGACGAGCTCTAATTATAGCGAAACCGGTCTACGGTTCTAATTGGGGTGAGAATGCATCTATCTATGCCCACCATATTATTAGAAAACTTGAATTCTGAGTAGAGGGCTAACAGTAATATCAGGAATTTTTTTAACTATTTTTAAAAAATATCAGGTCGTAATCCGCAACTTTTAAGTGCTATTACGGTAAAACCCATGAAACTATTGTCTTCCCCATATACGAACGGCTCGCCCTCTTGTACAGTGCAACCGCTTGCATCCCTTTCAGTTTAATAGTTTACTATTTGATTCACTCGTTAAAAAGTTTTATATAACGCGCATTTGCTTCATGGCTAGGTTAAATTCATTTTGATATCCCTCGTAGAACACAAGCTCTCAACAGCAGAGTTTCGGGAAAGTTGGATATCACCTGCGCCAGAATCATAGTTCGTTACCCTGTCGACCACAGCATCTCTGCCCTTGACTTCAAATACGATGACTTATACACGAGTAACCTCTCTTCTACTCCGTGCTGTTTCTTCTCTCTGAGTTTCTGTTTACACTGTGGCCTCATTCCGTTCGTCTCCACTCTAACGTATATATTTTAGTATACTGTACTTGAAAGGACAACTGTACTCGAAAGACTATATCAAAGTAATTGAGTTTGTTTCATTATTTTCATTTGACTTGTAGAATTTCAATTCTGGAGTTCCACGACACAATAATAATTCTTTTTTTTTTTTGGTACAGCAATTTAATGGAATAATATAAAATAATTACACAATGCTTTTGCTTCTGTTGAAGTTATAACTAAAAGTTTTCGGGTTCAGTTACCTCACAACCACTAAGTGAGTGGTGGACGTGTCGCCACCTAGTTGCGGAACCAAGTAGTATGTTGTCACGCCAGCTCCAAATAACACAGTGTTGAAAAATAGAAACTGTATACAACCAACTAACAATTTTGGTAAATTGTTAGCACTGGCCCATTTCTACCCTAAGATAGGGACAAAGTATGTAAGGCTAGATGCATTCTCACAACAATTAGAAACGTAGACCGGTTTCGCTCTCATTAGAGCTCTTCAGTACGGCATACTAATTGCAGCAAAAATACACCTATAAAGTAATACGGCTATATTAGCCAGCCTTTTAACACTAAGTGAGTGGTGGAGATACTACTTGGTTCCGCAACTAGGTGGCGGCACGTCCACCACATACTTAGTGTTGAAAGGCTGGCTATTATAGCCGTATTACTTGATAGGTGTATTTTTCTGCAATTAGTATGCCGTACTGAAGAGCTCTAATGAGAGCGAAACCGGTCTACGGCTCTAATTGTTGTGATAATGCATCTAGCCTTACTCACAACCACTATTCTGAAGGGTAGAGCACATTGCTTTTTCCGATATTTACAATGTAAATACACTTGGAGAACCCACATTACAACACATTAAAAAAAAACTGGCGATCGTTTCACTAACCAAGTTAGCGTCATCAGAGGATAACTAATTCTAAATGTCTTACATTTAGAACCCTGTTTAGATTATTTTTCCGGTAGTCAGTCTACAACGATTTAGGGTCGTCCAAAAACACAAAACTTAACATATTTCGTTTGTCGGAAATTCCTGAATGCTTTTTTTATGTATCTAAAGCGCTTTTGTCGGTCTTTCTTGTAGAGTGTTCAATAAATATACTCCCCATAGGCGACGAAGTCGAGTTCATACACTTTTTATTATTGCTGTATTTGGCAATATATATATATATATATATATATATATATATATATATATATATATATATATATATATATATATATACGTATTACTACGATAGTTAAAAAAATAATCGATATTAATAAGAGTTGGCGCACGTGTTCCTTTAGTAAGTGCGTTAAAAGAAGACACTAAAATAAATTGATGTAGTTTTTAGCGCCTATGTAAATTTTAAAATGGTTTTAAAGTGTACTTGTTCTAGTTTGTAATTTTGTGTTATACAGTGTAAAATGTTTTATATAGTTAGAGTTAGGATTTTTATATTACTCGTATTTAATTTAGTATGTATTTGACGTGTTCTGTGCTCTCCTGGGGCGATTTGAATAAAAGTTGTCTATCTCTATATATAATAATGATAATTGTGGCGGTGGTTCCGACCGCAGTGTTTCCGTCAACACTACTCTGTGTTTCTGCATAAATACTCTTGACAGTTAAACGTTACGTTATGTTCTTCGACAGCCAGCTGTCAAGATCTACAGCAACGAAGAAACACCAGAGCGATCTCTCTCTTCTCTACCAACCGCTACAGTGAACACACGTCCTCCACGTTCGGTCAGTTATCTGCTATGTACTCATGTACTGTTATAATTGTATTATAGTTTAATGTATCATATAGTTTATTCAGATAGTGAAATAATAAAGTATATCAAGTGTTTACCTATGGATTCAATATCACCATCCCAGGTAATATCAACAAGTGCAATTAACATCCATAATAATAATACGGTTTATTGACAAGTTTGAACAAACATATACAATTAGATACAAAAGGTTACCACACATAAATACACAATAAGAAATTGAATAAACATTCAATACAAACAAGTAATTAACTAATCAATAAATGCGCATGTCGTACATTCTAAAGTAATCAGTTAACAATTATCCTTGTATTTATCTATGCCTGTATATATATATATATATATATATATATATATATATATATATATATATATATATATATATATATATATATATCAGGGATGGCTCCTCAATAAGTGCCCGTGCGCGCGCACTGCCGCCAGCCGTAGAACAACGAATATTTTTGCTATGCTATATTTTAATAAATTTTTATTTACTTTTTTACCTCCTGCATTCAACAAACAAAATTAGACTTTCGAGGATCGCAGAGTCAGCAGCCATTAATACAGAATCAGAATGAGTACAGTGTTAATAGTTGCAGACGTTATATACATCCATATCCATATACATCAGTCGCGCAGCGGTATGTATTTTTCGGCGCTCTGAGGAAATGCGATAAATCAATGCGAAATGATCGCATATATTCGTCGAAAACGACCGAATAGGAAATCTGGTTGTGCGCTGTAAAATTCCACAGTTGCAGTTTGTACTGGACCTTTCGCAGAGCGTGTGTAAAACGACTAAAGACCTTCCTTAGAAATTCTATATAGAATGGGCTAGTAATGTTGGCAATAAACAGGGAGTTTGTATTTGAAATATCGAACTTTGATGAAAGAGTTTTAGAACAGTTTGTGGCTATCAAAAATAAACGTATGCATTTTTCGTTTAAGGAATGAGTATAGGTCTGTTATGTATACTTATAAACTAAAGTGAATGCTGAGTGTTGACAGAATTGTGATTTGTGTTTTGTGTTAGTAATTATCAAAGGAAAGGATTTATTAACTACTATAACCGTCTATAACCTATAACTAACTAGATAAAAACTTGGTAGCTAGTTAATAATTATTAGGTTTAGTAAGTAGGTTTTTTTATAATACATTTTCGGGAAAAAAAGAGGCGAGCCCTTTATTTTTAGTGAATTAAAAAAAAAAATCACCAATAGAGAGGTATCGATGGAGACATTGCAAAAATTTTTTCAAATGAGCGCGAACTAGGACGCCTAGAACCTATATCCGGGGTCAGTTTCAATTTTTTATGTATATATATATATATATATATATATATATATATATATATATATATATATATATATATATATATATATATATATATAAACCGATTGCCACTCTGAAAGATCAGGCTAATAGTTTTGACAAAACTGATTTTCTGGGTGAAATTATTAAGAGTGTAGTCTGTATTGGCTTGAATAAATTATATGTCTTATAAGGCCATGTATTTTAGGCCTCTTTGGAGATATATGAAACTACATGGATAGTCTTTATTTTACTTCATTTATTCTCATGAATTGGTTTCATTCTTGCTAAAGGTAGCTTAAAAATAATTAATACCACCAAAAAGTACGCTGAATATGCCTTCCAAAAATGTGACGCATGGCGCATGTTGCCATTTTAAAAATTAAAAGAGTTGCCTCTCTCCAAAAAAGAGCGCTTCAGAAAATTTCGATAATTCTACCCAATAACAACAACAATAATAATAATTTATTTACTGATAATATACAATCTGACTTTTAACAAACAATACAACAACATGACAATATTGCTATTGACATTTTTTCCCACAATCAGCAAATAATAATAATAAACCGAAAAAGTCTGAGACTGTGTGTCGGTAAACTTCAACATACATTTGCCTACCTTGTAGGTGATTGAACAGAAATGTGTCCCGAACTAAGCTCACTAAATTAACCAAATGAGATTATATTACCACCACATACACCCACACACGGAGAGCTACCTATACACATTCGCAATCCTTATCCCTATATACACCCGCATACTCTTTCTCTCTCCCTCTCTTTCTTAAATACACACATGCACACAAATTTTACAAATCCTTCTATTACAATTTCGAAACCAAATCAGCGGCTTTTCAAATGAACACTCGGCAATATACAGTCTGATTTTTTAACAACAAATAACAATATCAACATTGACATTTTTTTCCACGGTTGTCCGTTTCCCCCCGCCCCCTTTTTTTTCTACACAATCAGCAAATAATAGCAAATCGACAAAGTCAGAGACTGTGCTTCGGCAAAAGTCAGCATAGATATGCCTACCTTGTAGGTGATTGAACAGAAATGTGTCCCGAAACCAAACTCTCATAGTGAACAAAAGGAAATTACCACCACATCCACCCACCGACAGAAAGCTTACACACATTCGCAATCTCACACACCCGCATATTCTCTCTCTCTCTCTCTATCTCTTTCTCTTAAACGCACACACATGTACACATATTTTACAAATCCTCCCATTTCAATTACTAAGTCATATCAGCGGTTTTTCAAATCGACACTAAGTTTAGTGGTACTGTAAGGAGCCAAGTCGCAAATAATCTGTTATGCAACACTACAAATTTTGTGTCTTTCGCGGTTTAAAAGTTATGTCATTATTACGTTACTTATCCGCAATCCTGTATATTTATTACCCCTTGTATATTTAGTACCTTCTGAAGTATTTGATTAGAGTGTACATATTTTATGTGGTACCTGACTAATTATTAGACGCAACTTTACGAGCATAATTTAACGTCACTTGACTTTGACGGAACCTCTTGTCCCATTTTTCATACCTCTATCCGCTCTATGCAACCAAGAAGAGCATGAAAAACACATGTTGCCCAATTAGTTACTTCCGAATGTGAATATAATGGTTTTAACGAATTTTACCCTAACTTCTCTCTTTCTATTTCTCATTTTCTCTCTTTATCTTGAACCAGATGGAAATCTAATTCGAATAGCATGGTGGATAATTAGAAATCTCCGTAATGAATGGTGACGATATTAAAGCACATCTGAAAAGGACTTTACGAGTTCCACAATTCAACTGAGGGTAGAAGCGACGCTCCAGAAATGGTAGACGATCGTATTGTACTATGAATATACTATGAATATTACTAACGCCAATATGAAGATTAATATAACATCGATGGCTATGTAAATAGAGCGTAAAAGGGAATTCAGGTTCAAAAACTTAGTCGAGCTGTACAAAACTAGAGAGCACTAACCAACCACCTCAAGAAGTTATCACCACGCCTCTTAAACAAAGTATGACACATGTCAGTTTGACTCTTATAAACTTAATTCAAATTTAGCATAACGGTTTTATTAACTTTTTAGCGAATTTTCATTAAGAAAAATTCGCTATAAAGTCTCGATGATAAGCTTTTGATGAGCGCGAATTTAGGTCCCTAGCACCTAAAACCATGGTCCGTTACAATTTTTATATGTTTATATGTTTATATGTTTATATATATATATATATATATATATATATATATATATATATATATATATATATATATATATATATATATATATATATATGTATGTATGTATGTATGTATCCGAGCGATAACTCAAAAAATACTAACTGATTTCAATCAAACTTAGCAAAAATCTTGTTTGGGCAAAAACCGAGCCCGAGTTCGTTGATCAGCCTTTATGGTCAAGTTTTTCCGGTGGAAAATCCGGGAAAACTTTTTGAAAACGCTATATTTGTGTAAGTATCAGCGTAACTGGGATTAGGCTTTACATGTGGCTAGAAATGGTGCAAATAAACCTATGTTGTGAATTTTGAAGTAATTTGGTACACAGTATTTAGAGTTCTTTCCAGATTAAAAATAAAATACCAAAGACATGCAACGACTCAGTGGTTAAAGTCCAATGCCTGACAGACAGAGTAGTTAACTGCCACTCGTATATTAATTCATACAACAGGTATAAACCATACATCAACGGTAACCAAACTGAATTTATACCAGGCAGAAAACATACTACCCAAACCAATAATCGTGAAATTTCGGCAGCAATTATGGAAATTGACAGACGACATGAAATTAAAAAAAATTGCGAAGTGATTGTTATTTAACTGGGGGGAATCAATCAATTATTAAAACACGCTATATTTGTAGCTTTATTAACGGATCCAAATACAGTTTTAGCGCAGCATAGATATATTCTGCTGTGGTTTTATCCCCAAAAGGAGAACCATAGCGAACTGTTGATAATGAGGTAAACATATTTCGCTGCTGAGCCAAATTCCTGTCTCAGGGATTGTCAAAGAGAGTTGGGTTTATCAACAACAACCATTCACAGAATATTCAAAAAACACAACCGGAGACCCTGCTTCTATTACTTAATCCATAGTTTACACCCCAGTGATAACTCCCAACGTGTTGAATTCCGCGAACGGTTCCTTTTAAAAACGCAGGAAGATGGAGCTTTTTGCGACAAAATTATATGGTGTGATAAGGCGAAGTTCTGCAAAAATGAATAGTTCAATCGTCATAGTAGCCACTTTTGGACGGATGGAAATCCTCACGTCACAAGAATCAACTATTGTCAAGACCGTTTACCTCACTATCAACACTTGGCTTTCGTTTCTCTGACAAAACTCCCGTAACTTGAACAATTCTTGAATAACCTCTTTACTGTGTCCGGACTAGGCTTCGGTCTATCTAGATACTTTTGGGCGCAAACACGATATGTGCGAAATGAAACTTGTCCATACTGCAACAACAATCAATGAAACGATATGTGCGACCGATTATTCGATGACATTCGCCATATATATTAATAGCTCCATAAAATCGTAGTTTGCATACCCTAAGTTGGCCATTTTTATCACTATTAAGGACCTATTTTGTAATTTTGATAACAAACTTCACCGCGTGCACTCCTAGGATTCAAACGTCACTTGGTTGGCAAATTAAATTCCAAAGGCTACTATTCTTACAAGTTTGCAACCTTGAAACGAATAAATATATATTTATCTACAAAACCGTTAGATTTAGGTATAGGGAATGCTAATAAAAATCGAAAGAGATTCGAAATGCCAATTAACTTGGTTAATAAAATACAGGGTGTCCTAATTGAAAAACGCAAGTTTTGATCATTTGAATTTTGTAAAGTTGCCAAGTCAATTTCTATCACCCTGTACGTTGAAACGCAAAACTGTAATACGTGTAGTTAAGGTACACATACTGGTGTATTTTGTGCAAAATATGAATCTTGTAGCTTATTTTTTCTTCAAGTTATCAGGTATAAAGTGAAACTGTGATTCTTCAAACATTTTCGAAAAAACGAAATATTTTGAAAATGGGTAATTTTAGACACATAGTATGCTAGTGACAGTCTACCTTAAATTACGTTTAGAATTCAAAATTATATTCAAAAGTGGCATATTGCATTTAAAATAACGAAGTTGATGGATACTTCCGGTTCTACCGGTAGAACCGTAAGTGTCCAGTGAGCAGAAATATCTTAGTTTGATTGGGCTTGGCCGAAAACCTAGAAATCGAAATTTTCCGAATTAAAATCGGTTCGGTTATTGACAAACAGAAACTCTTGGCGCCTCACCTATATATATATATATATATATATATATATATATATATATATATATATATATATATATATATATATATATATATATATATATATATATATATATATATATATATATATATATATATATATATTGAAAACGAAACAGATAGATTTGCGTCCAGATTTTTTTTTAAACGCTGAAACACGTCAATTTTAATGTTGAGGGGGACATGTTTTGACATAAAACTTTGTCACATCAACCCCTTAAGGGTGATGATAACAACCCTTATATTTTAAGTAGGGAACATGGGTCGAGTGTTACATCATTTGAAAGCTCTTTCTTTTCTGAATTCAGCACACTAATCTTTTTGGAGTTTTATCAACTCGTTTAAAAATTATTCACAATTGAAGATGCAAAAACGCATTTCACTCATTCCGATAAGAAATGTGTCGATAGTCAATGTTTTGTTGGTTTGTAAACAAAAAATTGACTATCAGAACATTTCTTATCGGAATGAGAGAAATGCAGTTTATTATTTCAGTTTATCGGTCGGTTTGATACTTGATAGTACTACCGAAAATTGATTTCACAATGGTGTATTCTGCAGAAGAAAGAGTTGAAATAATTACTCTTTTTTTCAGAAACGATGACTGTGCCAACCGTACCGCAAATTTGTTTAATGAACGACATTCGAAAAGACATGTTAACAGAAAATACATTTTGGAGTTAGTTGCAAAGTTTTGACAAAGTGGTTCAGTAGCCAACAAAAAACGGGACCCTGAACGTGAATTTACGGTTAGAAATAAGACTACTGAGATTGAAGTTTTAGGACAAATTGCTGCAGACCCAACTTTGAGCACGAGAAAATGGGCCACTGTTTCAAACATCAAAAGAACTATTCAGCGAATATTGAAGCAACATAAATTTCACCCCTATAAAATTCATCTTGTACAACAACTGAATAAAGATGATTTTGATCGACGGCTGGAGTTTTGTGAAGTTATGACTGCACGAATAGCTGATCACGGGAACTTTCTGTTCAATATCTGTTTTTCAGACTTGTGTACGTTTTTATTAAACTCTACAGTCAATCGTCATAATTGTCGTTATTGGGCAGATAATAATCCAAGAAATTTTCACGAAGTCCACACTCAAACTCCACAGAAATGGAATGCCTGGACTGGCATTTTTGGAGACCGTTTAATCGGACCGATTTTTCTTGATGGCAATTTGAGTGGCGATACGTATTTGGAGTTACTAGAAGATATCGTTTACCCTCTACTAATTGACATTGTTAAAAATGATGATCGTTATCAAGAAAATCAATTAGTGTTTCAACAAGATGGAGCTCCTCCGCATTTTTCACAACGTGTTAGGGAGTTTTTGAACAGAGAGTGTACATAGCAATGTATTGGGCATAGAGGTGCTACTGAGTAACCCCCTAGATCACCGGATTTAACTCCTTTAGACTTCTTTTTATGGGGCCATTTAAAGAGTGGAATTTTCGCAACAGAACCGGAACCTCTGGAAGAATTACGACGACGCATTGTTGAGGAATGCCGTCTAATACATCCACAAATGCTCCAGAATGTCAGAGCTCGTTTTGAAGAAAATTTGTACTTTTGTATGGAAGCTGGTGGTCAACAATTTGAACACTTACTTAACTGAATAAACATTTTTGAACGTTTGGTTTTGTTTTTTAGTTTTTTTTTAACGAAACATTGACTAAGTAGTGTATTTCTTATCACAATGAATGAAATACGATCTTGCAACTCCAACTGTGAATAATTTTTAAAAGAGTTGATAAAACTTCCAAAAAAATTGTGTGCTGAATTCAGAAAAGAAAGAACTTTCAAATAATGTAAGACTCGACCCATGTTCCCTATTTAAAATATAAGGGTTGTTATCACCACCCTTAAGGGGTTGATGTGATAAAGTTGAGTTATATGTCAAAACATGTCCCTCTCAATATTAAATTGACGTATTGACGTGTTTCAGCGTTTCTTTAAAAAAATATTTCTGTTGGCGCAAATCGGTCTGTTTCGTTTTCAATGCGCCACCCTGTATGTATATATATATATATATATATATATATATATATATATATATATATATATATATATATATATATATATATATATATATATATATATATATATATATATATATAACACCACAAACGGACCTTCGACTTTCTGGAGGCCCTAATTCGCGTTGATTTGGTACACTAATTCGCTATCATAACGCACTTGCTGCACCCAGAATTGTTCTATGTTTAACTATCCTTGAAACAAAACCCCGCCAAGCTGGATATTTAATGTGTTATGTATGTGACACACGTTTGTTCAAGCGCAAAGCGAGTTATTAATTTCCGATAAAATCAGAAAGGCATTCTTTGTTACCCTCCCCAGTTAATTAATTAGAAATTATAGCGAAGCATTGATTTTCAAAGCAGAATTCATTAATATAATGGAATCTCTCTTTTATTCGATTAAAAGGTTTTGTATTTGGAGCGGAGTCCTAATTATTTAACGGAGATTATATACGGATTTAATTTTGTCGAAATGAATCTACAAACGAATTTGGGATGTTTTTCAAATGCACCACGTTTTCCTGTTTCGTCGGGAAATACGCGCAATTTGTGAAAATACCAATTCATCGGTTGGTGTTAATATGATATTAACATTTAGTTTTGTTCGATTGACGTAAATTTTCTGGCCTCTCTGACTACGATTGATTTGGCTTTGAGTCACCGATCGCTCTTAAAATCTTGCGTATAAATTATTTTAAAAATATGTTCCACTATATCAATCTTTTTTTAAGCGAATCTTTTGCCAAGGAGTTTTAAATATCCCATGAGGGCAAATACCTTTACAAGCAGATTTCAAAATAACTACAAAGCTGAAAACGTTTAAGCCAGGACGCCCCGACGCAGCAATTGCGTTTGGGTGGCGATTTATAAAAAAAACTAATTCATATATAATATATTTTTGTTCCATTTAACAAATAAAAATTTGTTTCTATAAACATTCAGCCAGCCAAACGTTTCACAAAGTGTCAACTAAAAGGTGCACATACTGTATTTACCCTAAAAAAAAGTCTGAACGCAGCAAGTGCGTTATGGTAGTTAATTTTCATAAAAATGTTTTTAATAGCAAACGTGCCTTTTCTTTTAATGAAAGCAGGCATGAAATTTGGTTGCTAATATAACCTATATAGTAGAAACAATGTACCATATTTAATCAAAATAAGTTTATTGTTTGAAAATGTAAACGATTTTTCGAAAATATACTCAAAATTTTCCGGAAAAACTGGCTCCTAGCCAACAAACCTAATAGCAAATTGAGCTATTGAAATTTGAAACATATAATGAAAATTCGCTACCATAACACACTTGCTACGTCCTGAGTTTCTTTTCTTACAAACATGCATTATATTTCGATGGAAAATGCAATAAATAAATATAAGGTGTGTTCGATTAAAAAAAAAGTTTTTAAAGGCAAATATGTCTCTCTTTAATCAAAGCTGCCATGAAATTTGGTTACCAATATAGTAGAAACAATGTACCATATTTCATCAAATTAACTTTATTGTTTGAAAAAGTGCCAAAATTTTTTTCCGAAAATGAACTTAAAACGTTTTCGAAAAAACTGGTCCGATTTTTCTAGCCAACGAAACTCTTCGAGTTATTTACCCACCTACCAAAATATAATTATTAACAAAAACATTTTCGACAAAACTTTAATAATAATAAAATATTTTATAATATCTTATTAAACATTTATCATTAATTACAAAAATTTCACAAAAAAATCTTCTTTCAAAAAATTTCTGCAAAAACTAACTATTTTTTACACAAAATTTTGCTAAAAGAACTCATACAATTGAAATTACATACCTAATCTCTAATTAAAATTGAAACTAAAATAATTTGATTGCACGAAAAGCCAATAGAATATTATTTTCGACGATTTTCGTTTAGAAAAGAAAATGTTGCTAAAAGCACACATAAGATTCAAATTACATACCTATCTGTAATTAAAATTGAAAATACAATAAATTGTTTGCACGAAAATCCATTAAAGCCTTATTTTCCATGAATTTCCTTTAAAAAATCTTCCATTAATTGAATAATTTTTCACACAAAAATCATCAACAAATGTTTCGTCAAAGAAAACTCTTTAAATTTATTTATAAGAAAATTCGCTATTAAAATAACATTTTGTACAAGAAGATTAGCTATTAGAAATAAATTGAATAAATTAAAAAATACTCAAAACCTGATCTAAACGCAAAACTAAATACTTATTCTGTGGTTTCACAGAAAAAATTCTTCTGTCTGTGGATGCTGTAAAAGTTAAATCCGGTTGTAGAGAAAGAAACAACCTTCTCTGATGTCACCCGTCTATGTTAACTGTGGAACGGTTTTACTGACTAAGGACAACAACAGCTGCTATTAAACTTGAATTTAAAGTCTTCAGAATGCTTATCTTTCATTGGTGATTTTTTTCAACAAAAAATCGTTAAAAAATATTGGAAATGCACCAGATAACTTTAAAATTGCATCAAAGGCGAAAAAAAAGTTAAAAAAAAAGCTAAAAGGGAAATTCAGTCTACGGCGAGATTTGAACCAGCGTTCCTTGGCTTATCAGCAAGCTCTTTAACCATTCGACCACACTAACATTAACACTAAAATTTAGTGCAATAAACGGTTGTTTAATTACGTTTTGTATTGATGTACCACATTTTATTTGTTTTTGTTTCTTGATTAGCTCGAAGGACCTGATTATGTTTTGTTAAATTAAACGCTGATTTTAGTAAGACTTAACGTTTAATAACAAACTGTAAACTTATACAAAATTACTTATATTATGGTATGCTTTAGAGTCCATGAGAACTCTACGAAATGAGTAGTGATTATGCTAGCACAAGCGTGTTGCTTGTTTCGAGTCTATAGAAGAAATGCCTTGAATAAATATCGAATTTTCCTACGCTATCTACCTGAGATAGGTTAGCAGACTTATGGACAATTGTAAACAAGAAATGACCCTTGTTGGGTTATTCCTAACCATGTTTAAAATTGCATTGTACAGATGGTAAATATCAAATAACAAAGAAGGCTACTAAGAAATATGTAAATTTGAGAGGTCTAATCCTTCAGACGAGGCGCCTTAGCAACGGTAGATAACACATAATAGTCTCCTGTTGATTATTTGTAGTGTGTAAGGTGTTTAGAGGCATATTTTGCAACTATTTTAAGAAATGAGAAGAGTATCATAAGTCTAGAACATTCTAATGTACATTTTGTGCAATATTTACGATTCATAGAATACAATAGTTATACTAATTTTCTCGTTTCAAATCTCAAGTTTGACATTTACAGGAGAAAAACTATAAAATTTTCAAAGTAAATTTTCTGATACTTCCTGAACTTTTTGAGGCATGAAAGGATAAACGTTCTCCGTAATATTTAATAGATTTTGTTTTAACAGAGCCATTATTTGGTATTGTGTCTTCTCTGGCTTTTAGTGGCACTAAAATTTTGCTTCATTAAAAGCCTATAAGTTTTTTTTCTTCAACCTTGGCGACCTAAATGTTGGTGCACAGTACGGTTTTTACAATCGGGCATTTATTAAATATCTTATAACAATTGCGAAAAAATCTACATCGGATAAATTGGAGATCACTAACAATAAGATACAAAGTGCACGTAGCTCATCTCAGATTCAATAGACCAGAGAAATCTGGCGTCGTCCAACATATGATTGACTCGGGACATAAGGTAGCGAATAGTGATCTTAGGTTATTGAAAATAGGCACGGGTTATCGCAAGTTAGTTGTTTTGGAAGGTTTAGAAATCCGCAAAGCGGGTTGACGTAATTTGATGAATTCAGACATGGGTCCTGTCAATTCAACACGAAATCATGCATGGTTACTTACAACATCTACACAAAAACCGGTTAGTGTATCCACTGACACAACAATAGTCTTTGGATTACGTCATCTGGTATTACGTCATCTGGTATTGGATCATCCGCTACCGAGGCATCCGGTATTACATCATGCGGTATTGCATCATCCGATACTGCATTATCCGGTATTACATTACGGCCATTGCATCATCCGGTGTTGTATCATCCGGTATTCCATCACCGGTATTATTACATCGTTTGTAGTGTAGATAGTTCTCTGGAATAATTGTGCCCATGCAGCTAGTTTAGCGACAGCTACTGACGAAGACAACCTTCTTGTCGAAATACGTATCTAGCGTATAACTTTCTGTTATTCTTTTGTGATTTTTGGGATGATTCTGCTTTTTAGTGAATTTCTTTAAAAAATTCACTAATGAGGAGACCCCGACTTTTGAATTTTGAAAAAATTTCTTCAAATGAGCGCTAGTTAGGCCCCCCAGAACACATATCCGGGGTCAGTTTCAATATGTATCACACCGATAACTCAAAAAATAATGGGCTGATTTTGATTAAATTTAGTAAGTAAATTCCTTTTGCAAATGGCTTGGATAAGTTCGTTAGCCAGGAAAATATGCCCAGGTTTTCCCGGAAAATTTTGTGTTTTCTTTCGAAAAAAAATTTATATCTCCGGAATTAACAAAGTAAGGGCAGCCAAATTTGGTGCGCGGGTTTATATCCTTATATGTAAGTTACCTACCGAAATTTAGCTATGTAGGTCGAAAGACAAAAAAGTTATAGGCATTTAAAGAAAAATAAATTGGGGTTTTCCTCAAAACGTCAAAGTTGCGATTTAAAACGTCAAAATCGGCAACATTTAGGCAAATAACTTGAATCTAATACGGGCTTTGGAAATCAAATGTCTCAAGAAGGATGTTTTACAAACCCTGAAGTCTTAGTTTCCACCGCCATTACCCTTCATTTTACTAAAATGTTTCCAGAAAATCCATTTCAAATAGACCCTTTCTCTGATGCTTGGCAGTAATCTTAGCTATAGAGTTTATCGTTTAATGGTATATAATTTTTGTCGAATTTTCGTAAAAAATTAATAAAGCTCAATATATCCGTTATTATACAAGTTATGAAAAAAATTCGTATATATTAATTATAGGATGTCTTGAGCTACATCTTAAAAAAATATTTCTACAATCACAGGCTGGCCCATAAGTCGTTGGTGATACAAATTTTCTTTTTTTTTTTAATTAAACAATTCTGGATGCAGCAAGTGCGTTATGGTAGTGAATTTTGATCAAATGCTTCATATTTGAATAGCCCAATTAGCTATTAACCTATAAGGTTGACCAAGAAACGAGTTTTTCCGGGAACACTTTAAGTTTACTTTTGGAAATTTTTGTACATTTTCACACAATAAAGTTATTTTTATGAAACATGGCACATTGTTTTTACTAAATAGGTTATACTGGTAACCAAAATTGATGCCTGCTTTCTTAAAAAGAAAACACACATATTTACAATAAAAACATTTTTATGAAAATTCACTACCATAACGCACTTGCTGCGTCCAGAGTTTTTGTTTCCTGGGTTACCTGCAAATTTTTCAACGTATATTTTCTCGAATATAACATGCGATGTTGGGTACGTTACCCTCCTTACAGAAAAGATGAGGCCCGTTAAGATTTTCAGCATGGTAGGGTAAAGCTGGCGTCGGTAACTGGCCATAATAGTTGCGTAAATAGTCAATAGTCAATAGTCAATAATTTATTTTGCCTTAATTCCATTAACAAATGGTTGAGCACGTCAATTATTGAAATGAAAACAAAACTATGAAAACAAATGTAAAAAACAAACTGGAAAACATTTCAAGCAAACACAATAAAATTTTCGTTCGTCTCAGCTATGTGCCCCACGGGTATCAGACAAATACTCAGCAATGGAGTAATAGCAACTATTGGTTAGGTATGATTTTAACGATGCTTTAAATTCATTCACATTTTGAATTGCTTTTATAGTTTCCGGCAACCTGTTATATAGATCCACCCCCGCAAAAGGGGCGACTTTCTGTACATACTTTTACAGAACTGCCTGCTTCTAAACAGATTCCCGTGGCGAGTGGAGTAAGAGTGCATCTCAGACTCCCTTGTTAGCCCATCTTTGACGCCATGAATATAATTTAACAATTTATATAGGTAAACGCACGTTAGTGTCATTAGTTTTGCGTCCCTGAATAGCGCCCTGCAAGATTGTGCTACTCTCATACCAAAAATCATTCTTATTATTCTTTTTTGCAGTACAAAAACTCTTTTCACCTCAACCGACTGTCTCCAAGCAACAATTTTGTAAGATATCAAGTAATAAACTTCCGAGTAGTAGACAGTCATCAGAGCTTTGCTCTCAAGGAACTCTGCTAATCGAAATATTAGGAAATGGGTCTGATTAAGCCTACCACACACAACCTCAATATGTTCTTTTCATGAAAGATGCTGGTCAATAGTTACCCATAATACTCTCACGCTTGTGGCCTGAGACACCACAGTGCCCTGAAAATCAAGCTTACATGAACAATCTCTTTTCCCCAATATGTTCAGGTAGATCATTCACATACAAGACAAACAACAACGGGCCCAAAACACTTTGTTGCGGAGTGCCAAGCTGCACATCAAAAGGTCGTGATTGCACTCCATCCACCGATATTACCATTGGTCTGCCTGTTAGAAACGAGAGCAGCCAGTCGCAAACAGGGTTCCGAACACCCTGGCACTGCAGCTTTTTCCCAAGCAGTTGCGGATTTAGCGTATCAAAGGCCCTAGAGAGATCAAACATAAAAGCCACCACGCGCTGACCCCTATCAAGTTCGTCGTATATGTACTGCACCATGTCAATAACAGCCGTTTCCGCTAATAGTCCAGGCCTGAAACCGTGCTGGCACTTCGATATTATTCCCTGATCTCCCAAGAAGTTGTTCAATCGTACAACCATCGCTTTTTCCATTATTTTAGAAAATACACTAAGTAGTAAGAGTTGCCTGTAATTGTTGCCTGTAATTGAAAATATCTTGTTTGTCTCCCTTTTTTGCAGCTGGAATTATTTTGGCTTGCTTTAGCTGTTTTGGAAACTCACCGGCAACAAGTGACAAGTTCATTATACGGCAAATGCAACCGGCTACTGTTTCTGGATATCGCTTTACTACCGAGATGGGAACTTCGTCAATACCAGATGATTTTTTTATTTTTTTAACTTATTTATAATGTTTTCAATTTCAAAAGGAGTAAACGGTTCTACAAAAATTGACCGATTATTCACTCCAGTTGCTGTGCCCCCCAAAGCCTGACCACCATACTGAGATCTTACCTGATTTTGAACTTCCGAAGGGAAAACATGACCAAACAATTCAACTATGGTTTTTGTATCGGAAACAATATGACCATTATGTCTTATTTTAATACTAGTAGGTCAATTTTTAATATTTTTTGTATGTATGTTATTGTGACCAAGAAGTTTTTGTGTTATTTGCCGAGCCTTCTATCAACCTTAAGTAAAATTGCTGTTTTTCTTCTCGAATGCGCAAATTAAATTGTTTTTTCAAGTCCTTATATTTCTCATCTATATCTTTTGAATTGCACAATTTTCTAAGTCGATTAAACGATTTTAAATTTTCAGAACATCTCTTCAGTTCCGGAGATTACTGAAACCTAGTCATTCTCTCATGGGGGTTCTCTAGTTTGACCAGTCTCACCTCACATAAACAAATAAAAAAAATCACAAAAAATCTGGTAGATATTATCCCTCTCCGAATAATTAACCTGAATAGGATATTCTTCCAAAAACCTATCAAATAAGTCAGCGGCCCGGCTAGAAAACACTCTACGCCTAATAAAACAAGACCGATCACCCGCTACAGGAAGGTCAATCATGTGTATGTTAAACAATAATTCTTGAGCACTGTGATCAGATACTGCAGGGTTAAACACGGTTGCAGCACTATTTACAATATTGGTGATAGCATAGTCTATCGACGAACGAACCAGAGTACCCCAATATCTACCCTCCCTTGTTGGTGTGTTAACTAATGATTTTATGTGATAACAGTCGAACAGACCGTTTAGTCTCTTAGATTCTGTAGATTGAGAACTCATACTGCAAATGTTGAGATCACCCGTGATAACAACCTGTTCATACTTTCTACAGACCTTACTGAGAACACACTCCAAAACAAACAAAAAAACAAATCAAAATCACGGGAAGTGCTAGGACGATAGACCACAATAAAGCAAGTCTTACCCTCAAACTCCAACGCACAGCATTAAATATGCAGCTCCACAGACATTTTTCCAATATACTTTATTTCTTTGCAACTTTGCTGAATTTCATTCTTACAAAGATGATCGCATCACCATGTACGTGCTTTTTTCGAACGAAACAAGCCACATGAACGTACCCCTCAATTGTCAACCCCGCCACTAAATTTACATCTGTAATCCAGTGTTCCGTGAAACACAGAAAATGAAGCGAACGTTCACTTATAATAAGTTCCATACGATTGAGATAAAATGGCGTTGTACAATCAAAATACACACATCCAATTATACATACACACATACAAACCTATATACATATACCGTTTAAATTGAAAATATAACATGCCGATTAGTTCATCAGACTTTTTCATGTAATTTTGTCCTGAAATGCAACAAAGCGGCTTAAAAATTAACATTCATTCACCGTGTCACGTGTCTGATATGGCATATGCATCAACAGATGATTCCACATGGGGTTACCCACCAAAACATTTGCTACACCTCTTTGTGTGGTATCGGGACATTTATCGTGCTCAAACAAATTAATATTGACGCATTTATGCTTCTGTGCAGGCAGTCCATCACACGCTCGCTAATTCACCCATATCATCCCCTAGACGTGGTCTTTTTATTACCACTGCAATGTCGGATCGGAATTTACAAACGACCACTTTTATGCTAATAACTACGGTATTACTGTGCATAACCGTATGGAAAATGGTTTCAGTACTTGCATTTTTTCTATTAGCATGTTCAGCGATGGTTGTTTTTTTTAATTTGACATTTAATCAGTTGTTTAATTTTTTTATTGTGTATATTAATTTTCTTAACCACTTTCGCGTTAATGACTACAAACACTTTCCTCTGAACTAAATAAGAACCCGCTACAAAAAATGATTTCGGACGTTAAAAATAGTCAAAAAAGTTGTCACAATCTCATATCAAAAGACTTAGGAAGAAAGTTACAAGTTTCTAATCCGAAAGTCCCCAAGAAGTACGGTCTCCCAGGGATAGCGTGGACAAAATGTCGGGAATTTATGAAATAAGTTGTAAAGATTGTAATCTTAAATACGTCGGATGCACAAAAAGATCGATTGGAATTAGATTCAAAGAACACTTATCCCAATTACGTTACAGTACTGTAGATAAGTCTTCCGTCGCCCGACACAGTTGCGATAATAATCATCACGTTGATAAAGATAATCTGAAATTAATAAAACTCTGAACGCAGCAAGTGCGTTATGGTAGTGAATTTTCATTAAAATATTTTTATTGCAAATATGTGTGTTTTCTTTTTAAGAAAGCAGGAATCAATTTTGGTTACCAGTATAACCTATATAGTAAACAATGTGCCATGTTACATAACAATAAAATAACTTTATTGTGTGAAAATGTACAAAAATGTCCAAAAGTAAACTTAAAGTGTTCCCAGAAAAATTCGTTTCTTGGTCAACCTTATAGGTTAATAGCAAATTGGTCGATTCAAATATGAAGCATTTGATCAAAATTCGCTACCATAACGCACTTGCTGCATCCAGAATTTGTTTCCTTACAAAAATGCATTATATTTCGATGGAAAATGCAAAAATGCAATAACATAAGGCGTGTTTGATTTAAAAAAAAAGTTTTTATTGCAAATATGTGTGTTTTCTTTTTAAGAAAGCAGACATCAATTTTGGTTACCAGTATAACCTATATAGTAAAAAATGTGCCATGTTTCATAAAAATAACTTTATTGTGTGAAAATGTACAAAAATTTCCAAAAGTAAACTTAAAGTGTTCCCCGAAAAGCTCGTTGCCTGGTCAACCTTATAGGTTAATAGCAAATTGGGCTATTCAAATATGAAGCATTTGATCAAAATTCGCTACCATAACGCACTTGCTGCATCCAGAATTTCCTTTCTTACAAACATGCATTATATTTCGATGGAAAATGCAAAAATGCAATAACATAAGGCGTGTTTGATTTAAAAAAAAGAACATTTGTATCACCAACGACTTATGGGCCCGCCCTGTGATTGTAGAAATATTTTTTTAAGATGTAGCTCAAGACACCCTATAATTCATATATACAAATTTTTTTAATATCTTGTAAAATAACTGATATATAGAGCTTTATTGATTATTTACGAAAATTCGACAAAAAGTATATACCATTAAACGATAAACTCTATAGCTACGACTACTGCCAAGCATCAGAGAAAGGGTCTATTTGAAATGAATTTTCTGGAAACATTTTAGTAAAATGAAGGACAATGACGGCTGAAACTAAGACTTCAGAGTTTGTAAAACATTCTTCTTGAGACATTTGATTTCCATAGCCCGTATTAGATTCAAGTTCTTTGCCTAAATGTTGCGATTTTGACGTTTTAAATCGTAACTTTGACGTTTTGAGCTTAACCCCAATTTATTTTTCTTTAAAGCCTATAACTTTTTTGTCTTTTGGCCTACATAGCTACGTTTTTGTAGATAACTTACCTATAAGGATGTAAACCAGTGTACCAGATTTGGTTGCCCTTACTTTGTTAATTCCGGAGATATAAATTTTTTTCGAAAGAAAACTCAAAATTTTCCGGGAAAATCTGGGCAGATTTTCCTGGCTAACGAACTTGTCCAAGCCATTTGCAAAACGAATTTATTCACCAAATATAATCAAAATCGGCCCATAATTTTTGGAGTTATCGGTGTGATACACACACACACACACACACACACACACACACACACACACACACACACACACACACACACACACACACACACACACACACACACACACACACACACACACACACACACACACACACACACACACACACACACACACACACACACACACACACACACACACACACACACACACACACACACACACACACACACACACACACACACACACACACACACACACACACACACACACACACACACACACACACACACACACACACACACACACACACACACACACACACACACACACACACACACACACACACACACACACACACACACACACACACACACACACACACACACACACACACACACACACACACACACACACACACACACACACACACACACACACACACACACACACACACACACACACACACACACACACACACACACACACACACACACACACACACACACACACACACACACACACACACACACACACACACACACACACACACACACACACACACACACACACACACACACACACACACACACACACACACACACACACACACACACACACACACACACACACACACACACACACACACACACACACACACACACACACACACACACACACACACACACACACACACACACACACACACACACACACACACACACACACACACACACACACACACACACACACACACACACACACACACACACACACACACACACACACACACACACACACACACACACACACACACACACACACACACACACACACACACACACACACACACACACACACACACACACACACACACACACACACACACACACACACACACACACACACACACACACACACACACACACACACACACACACACACACACACACACACACACACACACACACACACACACACACACACACACACACACACACACACACACACACACACACACACACACACACACACACACACACACACACACACACACACACACACACACACACACACACACACACACACACACACACACACACACACACACACATATATATATATATATATATATATATATATATATATATATATATATATATATATATATATATATATAAACATATAAAAATTAAAACTGACCCCGAATATGTGTTCTGCGGGGGCCTAATTAGCGCTCATTTGAAGAAATTTTTTCAAAATTCAAAAGTCTGGATCTCCTCATTAGTGAATTTTTTTAAGAAAATTCACTAAAAAATGTTGGAAATCCAGGACAGCTAAACGGGTTCGAAAGCGTATATATTGCGAAATATAGTTACAACAAAAAATGTTTGAACGCTTCACCACCGCCAATTACGAGTCACCTGATCGATTGCTTTGTTAAATAAAATTCCCACGTTTTCGGCACGTTTTAAAGATAACATAAGTATACAGTTATTGCCGCCAAAGGAATCTATGTTAATTTAGCTGTCGTTGAACCTTCTCAAAACTATTACACATGGACACTTTTTAGATAAAGTAGTAGGGACAGCACAGAGACCTTGTCCGGCGATAAAAATACCATACACTGTGGAATTTGCCTGCGACTTGTTTCCCATCTCAGTTCGATCTCTTTACCTAAGATCCGGTATATAAGTTGATGTTAGTTTTTTAAGTATTTAGAATGTTTCATCCTCTGATGACGCTAACTTGGTTAGTGAAACGATTGTCAGGTCTTTTAAAATGTGTTGTGGTGATTTGGGTTCTCCAAGTGTACTTATCAACAAAAATTCGCTACAGAGGACACAAGACTCAAAAATTACATGTGGCTAACGAAATCTATTAAATATTATAGAGTAGGATTAAAGTTTTTTGGTGCAAAAGAGTCACAAAGTACCAAAGATGCAATACAATAGAATAAAAAACGTCTGAAAAATTACACAATAAAAAATATTTTCAGGTTACAAAAGGCCCTGGTCGCATGTCAAAACGTAATGAAATTATATGCCTGAAATTCCAGTTCCTTCAAAATTTCAATACCAATCTAGTTTAGGAATTTATTGAACTTAGTAAAAAACAGCGTTCGAAAGAACTCAGCTATAAGCCAGACTTGCAGCCAGCATGTTTACTACTGCCTCAGGGGCCATGGCATTTACCAGAAAGGGTTAAAGAATATCCAAGATTATGCACCACTGTGTTACTTCATTATTAATTGAAAAATAAATTGAGATAATTAATTAAACTGGTTTTCTCCACACCCGACTTCACTATATTTATTTTTTCAAAAGACACATAGTTAACTAAGCGGTAAAATACCTCATATATCGTATAGAACCTTCCAGCATATCTGTAAATAGCAATATATTGTAAATTTAACGCAATATCTAAATTTGTGTTTGATAATTTGTAGAACTGCCCCTGAGAAAGTTTATATCTTTCTAGTGACTCCGGCACAAGCGGCTCAAGTTTCCTATCCACACCCTGCTGGCGGACCACAGGCAAATAACTGAGACGCTGGCACCGCAGGAGAGTTTCTGGAACTTTTATGATAATTTACCATATAGGCAATGAGTTCTCTTATTATAGTACCTAGTTCTAAAGTTTTTATTGTAAATGTCATTTATGGAACATTAAAACTTGTATTATGCTTGAGAAGACTGGTTATTTTAATATTTGATACAACACCTTGTATCGTTACTTCTTGGTGAATCTCTGAATGTAATACCTCGCAACTAACATACATATTTTAAATATTAAAATTTCGATGCCGTTTTTGTTACTTATCTAGATAGCTATAGCTGTCAAAATAACAAAGTCATCAATTCTTTTTCCCTTTCGTGCTTATTTTTAACATCTGTTTTTATTATTATTATTATTTTAATGGGGTGGATTATTGTGTGTATTCTCTATTTATGTAATTTTGTATTTGTAGAAATTTAGATTCCATATTTATAGGGTGGCGCATTGAAAACGAAACAGACCGATTTGCGTCCAGAGAATTTTTTTTTCTAAGAAACGCTGAAACACGTCAATTTTAATATTGAGGGGCACATGTTTTGACATAAAACTCAACTTTGTCACATCAACCCCTTAAGGGTGGTGATAACAACCCTTATATTTTAAATAGGGAACATGGGTCGAGGGTTACATCATTTGAAAGCCCTTTCTTTTCTAAATTCAGCACACATTTTTTTTGAGTTTTATCAACTCGCTTAAAAATTATTCACAGTTGAAGATGCAAAAACGCATTTCACTCATTTCGATAAGAAATGTGCTGATAGTCAATGTTTTGTTGGTTTGTAAACAAAAAATTGGCTATCAGAACATTTCTTATCGGAATGAGAGAAATACAGTTTACTATTTCAGTTTGTCGGTCGGTTTGATACTTGATAGTACCGAAAATTAATTTCACAATAGTGTATTCTGTAGAAGACAGAGTTGAAATAATTACTCTTTTTTTCAAAAACGATGACTGTGCCAACCGTACCGCAAATTTGTTTAACGAACGACATCCGAAGAGACATGTTAACAGAAAACACATTTTGGAGTTAGTTGTAAAGTTTCGACACAGTGGTTCAGTAGCCAACTAAAAACGGGACCCTGAACGTGAATTTCCGGTCAGAAATAAGACTACTGAGATTGAAATATATATATATATATATATATATATATATATATATATATATATATATATATATATATATATATATATATATATATATATATATATATATATATAAATTTAATTTTAAAAACAATTCTGACCTTGACCACTTTTAATTTACCAAAGTTATGTATCTTTACATACAATGTAAACTATGAAAACTATAGCTTCCAATATAGCTTCCAAACATAGAGATATATCGTATAATTGTACGACAAACCAAATTCCGTTTAACAACAATTTAATCGCTTTTTTAACATGAATTTTAACTTAAAGGATCCGTCTAGAGACTTATAAATATTGGCCATTTACATTATATATCACTGTTGCTTTACATTTGCACTTTTACAACAGAATATCTTCAAAATTTATACAAATAATTTTTCATGAATCTGGAATCGACATAGCAATGCCATTTGTTTATGTATGTTGAAACTAGCACCTTGCTCTAGTCCGAGTTATATTCTAAACTACTAATTTCTGTATATTTTCACATTATATTAATTTTAATATGTCATTCAATCACTTCTTGTGATAAAAAGTTTGTACAGCTTATCTAGAAGAATAAATACCTTTTTGGCTAATGCGGCGGCCTTTTAGCATCAGTGTTTCACTTGGTTTCGTTCCAATTGACAGTTGTGCCGCCTTTAAATGTGGTTACAGAGTTACGTTTTGATATTTACCACGGTTCAGCCGAACTTTCTGGCTTTGTTTCCAGAAAATTTTTACTATTTATTACAATATTACATCAACGCTGGTTGTAAGTTGACGCTCTCTCGCCGGCCTCTTTAACAACAACCTTTTTGTTTGTATCCAGTTTCCGGATGTCTCATATACATCGGGCAACTGCATTTTCATTTGTTGCCAATCAACAATTAGTTTATTAAGTGTGCCAATCACATGGGTCAATTAAAATATTAGTCAAAACAGTGATTTCCTGTCTGTGCATAAATTAATTTTAAAGAAGTTTTCCACGTGAGTCAATCAGGGTTCCTTTTATTGCGCCAGATTTGAGTTTGTATTACTTGTTCTATTTTTTTATCTAACCTATTTGAACAATTTAAACTTCCCTAAATTATGATACATCCTAACTCATAGCATCTTTAACAAAATCTTATCTATCTTAACCTATATTGTTAATAACAATTTGACTGTAATTACTGTAAATATACATCCTTTAAATGTATAGTAACTTGCTGATTCACTTAGCGTTAATGTCAGTCCTTTGATATTTTATTTAGAGTTTATACTTGTCTTTTAGACATTTTTATACGCCACTTCACTTTACTTTGTTACATTTTTCCCGGTATAATACAAATTTACTTCTTATAAATTAGACATTTATCTCATTTCTCCTTGTAATATTAAAATACACAATCCGTTTTGTTTTTAGGTGCTCTAGCTGTATTTATATATTTTGGATATATGAAACAATCTACAGCTGTCTTAGAAATTTAGATTTATATAAAGTAATTACATTTAAATGTGTTTTATTTGTCTCAAGTATCATTCATGTCATACACTCTGTATAGCTATTTTATTTTACATACTTGCTTGACATATTTATAAGCATAGCAATATATTGCATTGATGTCATCCATGTCAAAATTATTGTTTAATTTTTTAAGCTAGCGTAGCCAGTTTATGGGCCAATCACGGCACAGAGGTATACAAATCACCTTAAATCTAAATCAAGTAAGGCTGAAAATTCAATCATAACTCCGACAGCGCTGTGATAATCTACTCTCCTTAGAGAGACCTTTTTATAAAATGTTTTTGGGTCGATAACATGTTTAAAAGAAAATTAATATTTAACCACTAAATCAACCCAGAAAGAATTTCATGAAAAAATGTCAAATGCTTAGTAATATTCGTAGTTCTGAACACACAAACTTTTGAAACGACATATTACTCGATTTTTAATGGTAAAGTGTCAATTTTACCCTACCAATCCCTATTTCTGCCCTTTTTCCTGTACCGATTTTACTCACACAATCTAGACTCTTCGCTTGTGAACAGCTACCTGCCTACCAAATTTGATGTCGATGGCTCAACTACAGCACAATTTGATATTTCACCATTACGTGATCAACCGCCACTTGAATTTCACAAGAAAATGACAAGTTCGTCGTAATATTTAAATTTATCCCCCTAAAAATATTATGAAGTGACATATTACCCGATCTTTAATGTTAAAGTGCAAATTTTAATTATCAACGCCATACATCTCACCCTTCTACTGTAGCGATTTCGCTAGAAAATAATCCGATCCGTCTTTTGGTGGACTGCTATCAGTGTACCAAATTTGAAATCGATAGCTCAAGCCATTCGAAAGTTATCGCTGAAGCAACTCACAGATAGATCTACACACCAACATAATTTTTTTCCTTCACAAATCACCTATTTTGAGGTTTTTAAGACGTTTGAGCTAAAAAGCTCTTCGATTTTCTCTTCTCTTTATGATACTTCTACAAGCTAAAGATAATGAAGTAAAGTATACTTAGCTCGGTGTCCAGCTATTTACTACTCGCTTTTTGAAGCTTTTTTATCGCGTCTGTTTAAATTGCCGTGATGTTCAATTTTTAGCGAATTTTCTTTTAAAAAATCAGAGATTGCGCCTCCTGAATTAAAAAAAAAATTCCTCAAATGAGCACGAACTAGAACTCCTAGAACCCCATATCTGGGGTAAGTTTCAATTTTTATAGGTTTGTGTTTTCTTTCGAAAAATTTTGATATCTACAGAAGTAACAAAGCTAGAGCAACTGAATTTGGCAAGCGCGTTCACGTCATAAAAGGTCAACTATGTGCCAAAAAATGAGATCCGCGGGTTACTAGAAAAAACGTTATAGGTATTTAAAAAAAAATCTTTCCCCGTAAAATGTCAGAATCGCGATTTGAATGCTCAAAGTTGGCAACTTTTAGGCAATAAACCTGGAACGAATACGGGTTAAGTACAATTGGAGAACCCATATCACCACAACACATCTTTTTAAATACCAGCGTTCGTTTCACCAACAAAGTTAGCGTCATCAGAAGATGAAATATTCTAAACTACTTGCAATGAAACATCATCTTTTATACTGCGTCTTAACTAAAGACTGACACCGAGAGGGAGACGAAATCGCAGGGGAATTTTCTTTACTTAAGACTCAGTATAAAAGGTTATGTTTAGTTGTACGTAGTTTATAATTTTTCAGCCTCTGATGACGCTAACTTGATTTGCGAAACGATCGTCAGGTCTTTAAAATAATGTGTTGTGGTAATTTGGGTTATCCAAGTGTACTTATCAGTGCTCATCGCAGGTTCCAATCTTCACTTAGTGAATACGGGTTGTGTTGAGAAAATGTCACAAGTGTGTTTTTAAAACCCTTAAGTTTCAGCTTCAACCGTCACTGTTCTTCATTGTACTAAAATATTTCTAGAAAATTCATCTCAAATAGAACATTTCTTTGATGCTTTGCCAGTAGTTTTTGTTTGGGGGTGGAGACAAAAATTTGTACTCTTTTTTAAGCGCATTGCGCGCGCGGAGGAGTGTGAGATTTAGCATAGTTAAAATTCATGTGGAGAAGGAGCGCAGAAACAGAAAGATACAATGTATGTATACTATGTGTTACAAATAGATTAAACAATGCTTTGTTTTAATTATGCAGTCGGATTCCCCAGTTCTGACCTGACCGTTAATTCATACGTGAAATGTCAAACACTTAAAACTGTGTGGTCAACAGTCGCACTGTGATTATAGAGATAGAGGTATACTCTATGACTAAAAAACATCAAGAACGTTCAAACTTAAAAATTTAATGAATTACGGTCGAATTTCGACCACTGCAGAGGTATGGTTTAATTCTCTATAATTTTTAACGAATTTCCGTAAAAAAATTTGGGAGAAGACTGCGACTTGTAAATTTTGAAAAGATTTTTTCAAATGAGCGCGAACCAGGAACCTTAGAACCCCATATACAGTGTTATTTTCAGTTTTTATCTGTTTACATATATACACGCTGAGGAATTTCCAAGGTAAACCTCAAAATTGTCGTAACTAGAAGAAATTGTATACTAAGAAGTTGAGCTGCATCTTATAAAATTATTTCGACAATTACAGGTGGTGGTTGGTCATACATTTTTTTTAATCGCACACCTCTTATATTATTGAATTTGTGTATTTTCCATCGAAGTGTAATGCATGTTGGTAAAAAATGACAGCGTTAATCTTTTTCCAGTTATTTCAATTGTTTCACATTTTTGGAATATATCAAAAATTATCATACGGCGTTTTTACCAATATATAGCAGTCCCACGAAAATAACGCATTTAGAGAGGTTTTCGTTTATATCACTCGTGAAAAAACTCGAGGTACCGTTTACAATTTTCTTGTGTTTCCGTAGAAATCGTTGTTTGTAAAATTTCTATGAAGTTTTGGCAATTAATAATACGTGTTTTATAAGTTATTGTAAAAAAAAGTTTTCCGGATTTACGTGAAAAAAATTATCTGAAAATTTTCATAAAAAATGTTTTGCTAGTTTTGTCGAAAACCTTTTTGTGAATAATTATATCTTGGTAGGTGGGTAAAAGCTTGAAAAATTTTGTTGGTCAGGAAAATCGGACCAGTTTTTTCGGGAACATTTTAAGTTTATTTTCGGAATTTTTTTTTCACGAAATAAGATAAATTATTTCCAATATATAGGTTTTACAGGTAACCAAATTGGACGCCTGCTTTTATTTAAAAAAAAAGACGTATTTGCCATTAAAAACATGTATATGAAAATTCACTACCATAACGCACTTTCTGCGTCCAGGCTTTCTAGTGGATTTTCTTTAAAAAAAAAATCACTGTTGAGGAGATCTCAACTCTTGAATTTTGAAAAAATATCTTCAAATGAGCGCTAATTAGGCCACCTAGAACACATATCCGGGGTCAGTTTCAATTTATATATATATATATATATATATATATATATATATATATATATATATATATATATATATATATATCCTTTATTGGTTTGCTGTACGTTTGTGATTTCTTATTGGTTTGCGTAGACTGCAGTTTCGAACCGTCCCGGTTCATCATCAGCTACTGATGATGAACCGGCACGGTTCGAAACTGCAGTCCACGCAAACCAATAAGAAATCACAAACGTACAGCAAACAAATAAAGTGTATATTTAAAAGTGATTACAGTGTAGTGCAATATTCCTAAAGATATATATATATATATATATATATATATATATATATATATATATATATATATGTGTGTGTGTGTGTGTGTGTGTGTGTGTGTGTGTGTGTGTGTGTGTGTGTGTGTGTGTGTGTGTGTGTGTGTGTGTGTGTGTGTGTGTGTGTGTGTATGTATCACACCGATCACTCAAAAAATATTACGCCGATTTTGATTAAATTTGACAAATACCTTCATTTTGCAAGTGGCTTGAATAAGTTCGTGATCCAGAAAAATCGGGCGATGTTTCCCCGGAAAATTTTGTTTTCTTTCAAAAAAAATTTATATATTTCCGGAAATAACAAGGTAAGGGCAACCAAATTTCGTACGCGGGTTTAGATCATTATATGTAAATCACCTACAAAAATTGAGCTCTATAACGTAAAAGACAAAAATGTTATAGGCATTTAAAGAAAAACAAATTGGCGTTTTCTCAAAACGTTAAAGTCGCGGTTTAAACGTCAAAATTGGCAACATTTAGGCAAAGAAACTGAAACTAATACGTGCTATGGAAAGAAAATGTCTCAAGAAAAATATTTTACAAACCCTGAAGTCTTAGTTTCCACCATCATTGTCATTCATTTTACTAAAATGTCTCCAGAAAATTAATTGCAAATAGAGCCTTTCTCTGATACTTTGACAGTAGTCTTAGCTATAGCGTTTATGGTTTAATGGTATAATATAATTTTGGTCGAATTTTCGTAAAAAAATCAATAGCCCATAATATATCCGTTATTATACAAGATACGAAAAAAAAATTATACATTAATTACAGGGTGTCTTGAGCTAGATCTTAAAAAATTATTTATATAATCGCAGGGTGGCCCATAAGTCGTTGGTAATACAAATTTTCTTTTTTCTTCAATCGAACACGCCTTATGTTAATGCATTTTTGCATTTTCCATCGAAATATAAGGCATGTTTGTAATAAACGAAATTCGGGACGCAGCAAGTGCGTTATGGTAGCGAATTTTCACTAAATGCTTTAAAATTGAATAGCTCAATTTGCTATTAACCTATAAGGTTGACCAAGAAACCAGTTTTTTTTCGGGAACACCGTAAATTTACTTTCGGAAATTTTTGTACATTTTCAAACAGTAAGGTTATTTTGATGAAACATGGCACATTGTTTCTACTATATAATTATACCGGTAACCAAATTTGATGCCTGCTTTCATAAAAAAAACATATTTTCTATCAAAAACATTTTTATGAAAATTTCCTACCATAACGCACTTGTTGCGTCCAGACTTTTTTTATTTAATGTGTTCTGTGAAATAATAAAGCCTTTTATTTAAGGAGCGCCACTAAAGCATCTAACATTAAAAAGGTACAAATGCATAGTTATTTTATCACAGCTTTTCAAATTAGCTTGATGTTCCATTTTAAGTTAGTGTGTTCTGCGAAGTACTAAAGCGTGCTTATTTAAGGAGTGCCACTGAAACATCCTTCATTAAAAGGTACAAATTTATGGTTTATATGTTTACAGGCGAATAACACAGTTAGATTCTATGTTTTCACTAAACAATTATTTGGAATAAAATGCGATACAATTCACATTTTAGGCTATTAATTAAAATTTAGTAGGAGCTTATTGGTTTTACACGTATCTCTAATGGTCCATTAAGCATGAATTCCAGTTAACATATCGTCCTGTATTTATTTCGTGTTTACGACACTATTGAATTCAATTAAAATTTTGCATATTTGCAGTATTACACGGTAATTTATCAGCTGGTATCGCGAATTTAAATCCATTAAATAAAACTATATCAATAGATGAAATACAGCGTAAAAAGTTAGTTTGTTGGCTATTTTTGACAGAATATAGTTGATAAAACATAAATTCAGAAACGCGTGAAATGTTAATTAATCACGTTGTTTGGATACTCTGTTTTAAAATTTATATGTCATCAGCAATAAATTTAGATTGTACTCTAGGTGCAGATAACTATTCTAAACTTACGTAAATGAACAAATTGATTTACACTATTTTATAGAATGTATACAGCGTGTAAAAGCCAAATGGAATAAATTCATTATTTCGGTTACTGTACATTCTTATAAAAAATCCCGAAACACGTCAAATTTAAATTATAAATTGACATTTTTGAACGTAAAAATACGATCCCTACCTCCAACCTCCTTCGAATGATATGTACAACCCCAAATTTTTTAAAGGGGAAGTATAGGCTTGTGATATGTCGTTTGAAAGGTCTGTTCATTCTCTATTCAAAAATGTTATCGTGTTCAAGTTTGTTGCAGCAATTAAGATATAATAAAATAAAATCATGTGGTTACCGAAATTCGCTACAATACAACAAAAAACTAAAATGTAATGCAAAATGTAATAAAATGTAAAACACTAAAAAGAACTATGAATGTCAATGAAGTAGATGTTCAAAATGTTCACCGCGAACTTCTTGGCAACACTCTAATCTTAAATAAAACTGTCTTCTAACAGTATTTAACATATCAGGCGTGATCGACCTAATCGCAAGCGTTATTCGTTCTTTTAAGTCATTTAAATCAAAAGGTTTAGTTTTGTACATAATGCTCTTCACATATCCCCATAAAAAGAAATCTAATAAGGTAAGATCAGGTGATCGCGCTGGCCATTCTATCGATCCTCGCCTCCTTATACATCGATTGGGAAATATTGCATTGAGGTACTGCCGGACATTGAGTTGGTAATGTGGTGGTGCTCCATCCTGCTGAAACCATATCGTATTCACTGAAACTTGAAGGTTTCCTGGATCAAGATCTAGATTTGCCAAAGTTGTAACGACATCATTTTGAAGTAGTGCCAAATAATTATCGCCATTCAAATTACCCTCAATAAAAAAGGGACCAATGATATAGTTTCCAACAATGCCTGCCCAAACATTAATCTTCTGAGGGTATTGCGTCTGTTCTTCTCTCATCCAGTGAGGATTTGTCGTTGCCCAGTAGCGACAATTTTGCCGATTAGCAAGATCGTTGAGTGAAAAAGTGCACTCATCAGAAAACATAACGTCTTCAAATTGGATAATATTGTTATCCAACATATCCATCATTCGCTCACAAAAATAAGTTCTCCTATCATAATCGTCTTCCATGAGCTCCTCAGTAGGTATCATTTTATAGGGATGCATTTTATTTTCTTTCAATATGTTAACTATCGATGCATGGCTAACATTAAATGTAGTGGATGCCTGTCTAGCCGATGTATGCGGGTTTTCCACAAATTTAAGCATCACATCTAATTTGATTTCATCAGTCAGTGCATTGGCTGCTTTTTTTAATCTGCCTTACATGACCAAACTCGCGAAACTTTATTTTACAAATTGTTTCTTGGGATATAGGAGGTAAATCAGGAAATTTCTCATGAAATAGGCGAGTTACTTCATGTTGTGTTCGGGTTTTATCTCCGTAACCAATCATTTGTATAACTGTTATTTTATGCATTTCCGTTAATCTAACCATTTTTCACAATTAAAGTTAACGAAATTCAAACTAAAATTATAAGACTAACAATTTAAATGACAATTTATAATTACAAAACAATTTGCTTAGGCGTTTTAAACAAACTAACATTGCCTCGGAAACTCTTTGATGAATTTTTAATGGATACAATGTAAAAAGCAGATTACTATGGTTTTTGCTTACTTTCTTATCTTCAAGACCTAAACGGAAAATAAGTTTTGAGTACATTAATTACAATATCGTAAAAAGTTTTGAGTATTTTATAGCGAATTTCGGTAACCACATGATTTTATTTTATTCTATCTTAATTGTTGCAATAAACTTGAAAACGATAACATTTTTGAATAGAGAATGAACAGACCTTTCAAACGACATATCACAAGCCTATACTTCCCCTTTAAAAAATTGGGGGTTGTACTTGTCACTCGAAGGGGGTTGAAGGTAGGGATCGCGTTTTCACGTTGTAAAATGTCAATTTATAATTTAAATCTGACGTGTTTCGGAATTTTTTATAATAATGTACAGTAACCGAAATAATGAAATTATTCCATTTGGCTTTTACACACTGTATGTATAACTGCTGCAGTTTCGCTGAAGTGCTCAGCTTTATCAAATACAGAATGAAAGTAAAATTTAAATTTAATAACTACTTCGTGTTGAATGTACTTCTCTGTCTCTTCAGGTAGATGGGTTCGACCCACAACTACCTGTTTTTATTACATAGTGACATCAGTAAACGTTCTCCTCTGAATTACTACTGAATTACATGTTTAACAATGTAATGTGAGCGTTTAGTAAATTTCCTGTTTTTTTTTGTTTGTTAATTTCTACCTTTTTCCATAAATTTCATTTAAAACCTTTTGCACCCAATTTGAGGATGTCGTAATCATCGTTAAATTGATGATTCTCATTTAACAAATGACTTGCATAATTTAAATCAAATTTATTATGTCCAAAGCTTCTTTTATGTTCGCGAATGCGTGTTTTAATACTTCTAAATGTTATGCCTACATATATTTTGTCACAGGAATCCAGTAGCGGCTCGTGCCTTAATGCATTGGGGGTGCGCAAGAAAAAAAGTGCGGGACGCAGCAACTGCGTTATGGTAGTAAATTCTTATTAAATGTTTCAAATTTGAATAACTCAAGTTTCTACGAACTTAGAAAGTTGAATTTTGGTATATGGTAGGGTCTTACCGACGGCAACATATCCACCGAATTTCATCAAAATGTCTTTGTAATTTTCGGAGAAAAAATCTTTTTCAAAGGAAAATTCAAAATTTGAATAACTCAATTTTCTAAAAATGTAGAAAGTTGAATTTTAGTATGTAGTAAGGTATTTTACAAAACAACATATCCACCAAATTTCATTAAAATACCTTTGTAATTTTTGGAAAATAAAATTTTTTTTTGAAACAAAACTCAAAATTTTCCCGGAAAACGGAAAACATATGAAAATTGAAACTGACCCCGGATATGGGTACTAGGGGTCCTAGTTCGCGCTCATTCGAAATTTTTTTGCAAAGTCTCTCCATCGATACCTCTTTATTAGTGAATTTTTTAAAATAAAAATTCACTAAAAATGAAGGGCTCGCCTATTTTTGAATTTTAAGATTGAATGAATTTTATGAAAATACGCCAGAATGCCGTACTTGATAGACGCAAACTTATTATAAATTTTGACTAAATAATTTTATATTCTTTAAAATCTCTAAATGTGAGATGCTATTCACGAGGATTTAATCTATCGTAGTTATATTCCTTCTACTAACACTATATTTTAGACTATATTTAATTATCGTTGTTTAAAATACGTAATATTTTTCTGTATACAAATCAATAATAACATTGCTTTAAGAAGGATAATACGGTCCTGGCGATAAAAAGAGCGATTACGCCTGTGATTCGAGAACAGCACAACTGTATGCCGAGTCCCACCCTGGTCCGTTAAGCTGGAGCGATGTGGGCAAGGTCAAATATTCTATTCTCACAACATCAAAAGGCCGCCCTACAAGATTCAGTACTGGCTCTTATTATGCTGTGCTGCAAGTGTGGAATTTTAAAGCACACAACGGGATTGCTTATTCGGTCGTTTTTAACGAAGATAGTCGATCATTTCGTATTAAAGTTTCCCATTTAGGTAGAGCGCCGAAGAATACACCCCGACGCAGGACTGTGTATATGGATGCAACCATTAACACACTATACTTTTTCTGATTCTGTATTAATGGCTGCCGACTCTGCGATCCTCCATATACTAATTTTGTTTGTGTACAATGCAAGAGGTAAAAAAATAAAAATTTATTAAAATATAACAGTAAAAATATTATTTTTCCCTGGCAGGCGGCAGTGCGCGCGTACTTATTGAGGAGCCTCCCCTGACATTAGTCCGTTTACTGTCTGAATCTGATGCTTTTCTCCTTGCAGCTTTAATTGTACTGATAATATACCTTACTAGTAGTGTACAATTCTTATGAAAATTCACTACTATAATGCACTCCCTGCGTCCCGAACGTTTATAATATTTCATGTAACAATATACTATTTCTCTGCTTTATGGGTCTCATTTACTTTATGCGTAAGCTGCTAATATTGAGTTCCAAGTATGCTATCGGGGCGGCAAGGCCGCGGACGAGCCCTGAGGGAAAAAAAGCTGAATCTTAACATTATTACAGGCGAGACAACGGCGAACTATTATTTGGTTAACCTATCCAAACAAAACAAAATATTTATCTAAAAATAGCAAACACTGCAAACAGAAAACTCATGTTATTCTTTACAAGATTACAACCACAATTTTATGATGTTATCAAAAGGAATGTGCATTCCTGTTGTTTATGTTAACTCCACTAACAATCTTTTGTTCTATCTCATACATGCATTACGAATCGTGAAATCGTTCCAGTTTTATCTATAAGTTTAAGTATACAAGTTTATCTTAACAGGCGAGGAGAATATAAACTGTAAATCAAAGCACATTTATCATGCAGAGGTTATCGAACAAGGTCAGCTAAAAAAACAATAGACATATAATAACAGAAAATAGACCCGCATGTACTTGCACAGCAGTAAACTACAATCGATTACCCATAGATTGAACTTTATAGTTGCATTAATCGTATTAACTTATTGGATTAGACGCGAAATGTTCTTTGAATGTTTTATCCATAAGTTAATGACAGCATTTATTTTTAAGTGTGTTTTTTAGAACCAAGAAACATGTTGAGGTCTCATACTAAATAATTCCTAGGTTTTGTCCAAATTGTTTAAGAAAATCTTCAAGGGTACCCAGAAAAGATAAAAAATCAAATTCCCTGACATTTCCAGGACCCTCGAGTACATTTTTCATATTTTTTTAATTTTTAATTTCAACAACACACCACGAGGGCTTACAGCCTAAATACTATCGTACCGTGGGTGTCGACCAGGAGAAAAGAGGCAACTTGTAAATTCTGGACTTGAAGGTTTGGGGGTTCGGGGGAGAAGGAATAACATGCGCCGGCAAGGAATTCCCCAACTTGGAAGTTCTCGGGACAAAAGAGCGGGCATAACAAGATTTTCTATGTCTGGTGACCCGGACAGTAAAAGGGTGCATTCGCTCTGTTCCCCTGGTAGATTTGTTGGGGGCAGCAGGTGAAGGAACTATGGAAGAAAGCTCCTCTGAGCAGTGCCCGTGCAGATATCTGAGAGAGAGAGAGAGAGAGAGAGAGAGAGAGAGAGAGAGAGAGAGAGAGAGAGAGAGAGAGAGAGAGAGAGAGAGAGAGAGAGAGAGGAGAGAGAGAGAGAGAGAGAGAGAGAGAGAGAGAGAGAGAGAGAGAGAGAGAGAGAGAGAGAGAGAGAGAGAGAGAGAGAGAGAGAGAGAGAGAGAGAGAGAGAGAGAGAGAGAGAGAGAGAGAGAGAGAGAGAGAGAGAGAGAGAGAGAGAGAGAGAGAGAGAGGTCACCAACGGCAGGTCCGTGGGCAAGGGATGGCAGCCTTTGGGTGAGGGTAGGGTCACCGATGAGACGTATAGCTCTCTTCTGGCTGGAGTCCAGGATAGCGAGTGTAGAAGCGGCAGCAGCACCCCAGATGTGGTAACAATACTCGAGGTTTGGTCTTATTTGTGAAGTATATAAGGTGTAGAGGTTAGCTGGTGAAAAGTATTTGCGAGCCCGGAAGAGGAAACCTAATTTCTTAGCAGCCGCTTCTGCAATTGATGTGACATGTTGGTGCCAATTGAGATTTCGATCCACAGAAATGCCAACAAGTGAAAAGGACTCATTACTTTGAATAACTTGGTTGTTCATTGTGATGGATCTAGGGCTGGTGTATCTCTTATGAGAAAGAAAGCAAGGCTGTGATTTGGTGGGGTTGAATTGTACAAGATTTCTACTTCCCCAGTCTAATATTTTTTTGGAGATCCACGGAGACAGGAACCTCCATGAGCCTGCGATCCTCATCTAATTGGGCTTAAGAGAATATTGTATATTTGAGTAGAGGGTGCTGTCGTCCGCGTTACTGTAAACTGGGTTGGATATGCTAGAGAGGAGGTCATTGATGTGGAGAAGAAACAAAGTAGGGGCTAAAGCTGAACCTTGAGGAACTTCTGCCTTAATTGGATACAGTTTAGGGGAATGGCCATCCACGACAACAGAAATGCTCCTTTGAGTTCGTGGGTAGGTCCATAGCCGGGAAGTTTATTAAGCAGCGCTGCGCGGCCACACCTGATCCAGAATTGCTTTGGATATGTTCTAGAGCGACAATCTGGATTCAATCGTGGTAGTTACATTAAACTTTGTTCCAAGAATGGGTGACAAAGGAAATGAGGTCGGCAGTTGATCTGCGCTGACGGAATCCATACTGCCTGTCGTGGACTTAGACTGTGTTTTTCAAGAACTTTTAGTAATTCGGTGTTTATATACTTTTCCATCACTTTAGGGACGACTGAAAGGAGATAAATAGGCAATGTAGTTGCTAGGAAGCGCTTTGGACGTGGAGCTAATCAGGACGGGTTGTACTCGGACAGTTTTCCAGTTACTAGGGAATATGGCTCTATTGTTAGATGTCTGAAACAGACAAGTAAGGACAGGGAGCAAGTTCTGGTGCGCAGTATTTTTGAGAACAATTGCTGCGTCGATCTCGTCAAGGCCAGAGGCTTTCCTGGTATTAAGACAAGAGAGCATCTTTCGTACCTTTTTAGTTTTCAAAATGATATCCGTCATTTTATGCGCGACATTGGGGACTGTTGGGTGGTTGAATATTTTGGAGGTGCGTTGAGGGTAGATTTGCTGGCGAACAACAACTGCAAAAAGTTCAGCCTGGCCCAGGGCGGTAGAAACAATTTCATTCCTGAGACAGGAGTGGAAAAGTGCTGTTGCAGAAATTATTCCCAATAGATTTAGCAAGAGTTAAGAAGGGTTTGCTGCCGCTGGAGCCTTAATAGGACTTTGTTTTAATGTGATTATTAAACGAGTTTTTTGCCTCAGAAAGAATGCGGACATAGCGGTTTCTTGCGTCGTTATAAATGCTTGGACGGTTTTCCTGACTGGGATTGTGTGGAAAGTTTTGTGAGCTTGACTTTTCAAATCTGGCCTTGTCACAGGATTTAGAGAACGAGGACCATAATACACGTAATAAAAACACAACATACCTGAATACTTTTGTTGTGAACAAAATAACTAAAAATTAGTGGCAAAAAAATTACATAATCGAAAACATATGTGTGCTTAACTCCGTTAAATTTATGTACTCTTTTTTAAAAGAAAATTTGCAATTTTTTCATGGAAAAACTGGACTTTCATAACTGGCTAGTGTGATGGAACAAACCAGAAGGCTCCAGGTGGCGGTAGAAGCTTCGCAAACCACGTTGCTCGTACATATAAATTTTGAGTGAACCTCGGAAATGGGGTCTAAAAGCTCAGGTTTGCGCCCGTTATTATTTTTTAAAAAATTCAAAAGTCATTACCCCTCTAAAAGCGAATAATATTTATGAAAAATCGCTGAAAAAACGTAACAAAGATACTGTTACATGCGCCATATATAAATGCCCAATATTTTGTAACTTTCAACATGATCATAAAGGTTAAAATAGAATAAACACATTCACAAGCGCAGCTCTACCCAGACAATACCTAAAACGTATTTTGCATTTTATGCATTAAAGGAAGAACATTCCAAATGAGATGTACATATGAAACATGTTTGATATAGATGAAGAAGACGCTATGTATACCGGCGCATGATGTGACATACGCTGGGTTTATTGGCGATTTAATTGATATAGGTGCCAAAGGTAAGCTGAACAATATGATAATTTTGTGAAAAAACGACAGAAACAAGCATTTAAATCTCTATTCTCTCAGCATTTTTTTTTAAAATCCACTTTATCGAGGAAAGATGTTATCCGAAGAACAAATAAGAGATGTGGAAAATTTTCTCATAGATAATTCAAGTGCTGACACATTAAATGATTTCCATTTGTATAAAAATAACAAAAGTTCTTCCAGAAACTTTCTCCAAGCAAAATCGCAAATGTGCACACTAGGGTGGAGCGAAAATATCAACTTTAACAATTTCAAACTCCTGTATGCGGAAAAGTGGCGTAGTAACGGGTTAATAACCTCTTTAAAATTTGAAGGCGATCGCTTGTTGTTTACCGGTGCCCCCACCACTTTAAAGTCAGCGCTCTCGGGCGCACTCATAAAAGGGCTCGTTTAGGCATCATTTGGGCAGATCTACAACAGGTTTTAGCTTGTATGTGTGTGTTCTGTTAGTTTGATTACTATCAGTGGTTTAGAACCATATTTGACGATATCGAAAATAATATTTTTTTTACGTTGTGGAAGTGGTAATAACATGCCAAAAACGAGAAAATACGTTAAGTGGCATGTGTTTGGAGCTTCGTACAAATTTAAAAACAATGTGCTACCGACATTCGCGGACGTTTATGAAAAACTATCTATTTTATCGGCAGTCCCTTGTTGGATGCTTCTCAAAATAAAGCAGGCCTACATTGACACATATATCAACAATTTTACTAGCTGAAATTAAAGTACTATGCGCGAAATCCTCCATACCAATAATTTCGTATCAACAAATCATACATTTAATCAGAAGTTATCATGAGAAAGTCCGAAAGATAAAAAAACCTATAAAGTCAATGAATAGTGAAGTGCTCTTAACCAAAATAGCAGGGTTTCGACAAACTGGAGAAGGTAGGGCTTTTTGACATTTCAACTTGTGAATGTGTTGATTTTTTGTTATGCAAGTGCAAAATAAAAGTACCCTTCAGGGAAAGGGGAGTTTTTAACAGATCAAAGAACCAGCAGAAAAATGGTTATTGGTTCGGTTGATGTTATTACAACAACAAAAAATTGAACGTTCTCTAGAAAGAAAGCGAACCGAAACAGTAACGAAGCCTGGTATTATCATAACAGAAACTGGGATTTCTGGATCAAATATATTTTTAATACCTGAAGATGAAGAAGATCACAACCTAGACGAACTAAATAAAACCAAAGATGGGCCAGATTTTGTTAATAAAGTTGATAATGTCAGAACCTGTCAGGCAATTCCAGGCACTTCGCAGGTGAGATTAACTCTACCAAGCTTAGCCCAAGCCTGTGATCGTAATGGGGGTTTCAGGCAGGTCAGCTGCGATAATAGCTAACGCCGTCCTAAAAGATGTTGGTCTAATTTCAAAAGAAGAAAAAAGTAAAATAATCGATCGAAGCATAATTAGACGAGAACGTAAGCAAGCACGAAAAACAATAAAGGAACAACACAATGTTGACAATAACCCTTTTTATGCTATATATTTCGACGGCAGGAAGGATAAGACTCTAGTTCAAACAAAAGAAGGAGACATTTTCCATCGAAAAACAATTGTCGAAGAGCACATTGCACTCATTTCAGAACCAGGTTCAAAATATTTTGGCCATTTTGAACTTTTCTCAGGTACAGCTAAAAACATTACAACAAGCATGCTTCAATTTCTCCAAAAGCAAATGGACTTGTCTGACTTAGTCGCAATAGGATGTGATGGAACAGCTGTCAATACGGGAATTAACAACGGCATTAATCGTAATCTAGAAGTGGAATCTGGAGAATCCTTAGAGTGGATAATTTGCCTGCTGCACGGTAATGAATTACCACTTCTCCACCTAATTAAACATTTGGATAGAGAAACAACTGGGCCAACTGGATATATTGGAGTAATTGGCAAGCAGTTGCAATCTTGCGAAGAACTACCAATTGTTTCATTTAAAAAGATTAACGTAGTAGTTCCAGAAGTAGATCCTAACATTTAAGCACTGACCAGAAATATATTTTAGAGATAAGTGCTGCAATATCAAATGGCGTTATTTCAGAAGGTTTAGCTCAGAAGCAACCTGGAAAGTTGGCACAATCAAGATGGCTGACAACTGCCAACAGGATTCTGCGCTTATATATTGGCACTATAAATCCATCTGAAGAATTGAAAATTTTAACAACCTATATATTAAAAGTGTATGTAACAATCTGGTTTTCTATTAGGCTAAAACCAGATATGAAGTACGGTTCGCTGCAATTATTTAATTTAATTCAGATATCTCGATACCTACCACCCCCCCCCCCCCCTCCACATTTAAGGCAGATCGTTGACAAAATTATTCAGATCAACGGCTATTTCGCACACCCGGAAATCATCCTTTTATGTATGCTTAAAGACGAACGTTTGCACATTAGGGAACTAGGCTTGCGACGTATTTTAAAATGTAGAACAAACCACCCTCAAGCTAATTTAAGAAAATTTAAAGTACCTAATATTAATTTTGAAGCTACAGATTACACTGAACTAATATATTGGCAAGCAGTAGCTGTAAGAGAGCCTCAAATTACACGATTTTTTTTTACAGAAGATCTGAGGGAAATGATTGCTGAAATCCCCGAAGAAATCGATATTTTTAAACTACCATGTCTTTTTTTTTCAACAACACACCACGAGGGCTTACAGCCTAAATACTATCGTACCGTGGGTGTCGACAAGGAGGAAAGAGGCAACTTGTTAATTCTGGACTTGAAGGTTTGGAGGTTCAGGGGAGAAGGAAAAACATGTGCGGGAAGGAGTTCCACAACTTGGAAGTCCTCGGGACACAAGAGCGGGCATAACAAGATGTTCTATGTCGGGTGACCTGGACAGTAAAAGGGTGCATTCGCTCTGTTCCTCTGGTAGATCTGTTGGGGGCAGCAGGTGGAGGAACTATGGAAGAAAGCTCCTCTGAGCAGTGTCCGTGCAGATATCTATAAAAGAGAGAGAGGTCACCAACGGCACGTCGGTGGGCAAGGGATGGCAGCCTTTGGGTGAGGGTAGGGTCACCGATGAGACGTATAGCTTTCTTCTGAATGGAGTCCAGGATAGCGAGTGTAGAAGCGGCAGCAGCACCCCAGATGTGGGAGCAGTATTCGAGGTTTGGTCTTATTTGTGAAGTGTATAAAGTATAGAGATTAGCTGGTGAAAAGTATTTGCGAGCCCGGAAGAGGAAACCTAATTTCTTAGCAGCCGCTTCTGAAATTGATGTGACATGTTGGTGCCAATTGAAATTTCGATCCACAGAGATGCCAACAAGTGAAAAGGACTCATTACTTTGAATAACTTGGTTGTTTATTGTGATGGGTCTAGGGCTAGTGTATCTCTTATGAGAAAGAAAGCAAGACTGTGATTTGGTGGGGTTGAATTGTACAAGATTTCTACTTCCCCAGTCTAATATTTTTTGGAAATCCACGGAGATAGAACCCTCAATGAGTCTGCGATCCTCATCTAGTTGGGCTAAAGAGACAGGCTTAGAATATTGTATATTGGAGTGGAGGGTGCTGTCGTCCGCGTAACTGTGAACTGGGTTGGATGTGCTGGAGAAGAGGTCATTGATGTGGAGAAGAAACAAAGTAGGGGCTAAAGCTGAAGCTAGAGGAACTCCTGCATTAATTGGATACAGTTTAGAGGAATGTCCATCCACGACAACAGAAATGCTCCGGTTAGAGAGGAAATTTGCTGTCCGCGTACAGAGTTTTGGTGGTAGGCCATAGGTCAGTAGTTTATTAAGCAGCGCTGCGTGCCAGACCTGGTCGAATGCTTTGGATATGTCTAGAGCGACAATCTGCGAATCACCGTGTAGTTCCATAGACTTGTTCCAAGAATGGGTGACAAAGGAAATGAGGTCGGCAGTTGATCTGCGCTGACGGAATCCATACTGCCTGTCGTCGATTAGACTGTGTTTTTCAAGAAATTTTAGTAATTCGGTGTTTATATACTTTTCCATCACTTTAGAGATGACCCGAAAGGAGAGAAATAGGCCTGTAGTTTGCTAGGAAGCGCTTTCGATCCTTTCTTGGGGACGGGTTGTACTTGAGCAGTTTTCCAATTACTAGGGAATATGCCTCTATTGTAAGATGTCTAAAACAGACGAGTCAGGACAGGAGCAAGTTCTGGTGCGCATTTTTTGAGAACAATTGCTGGTATCTCGTCAAGGCCAGAGGCTTTCCTGGTATTTAGAGAAGAGAGCATCTTTCGTACCTTTTTAGTTTTGAAAATTATATCCGTCATTTTATGCGCGACATTGGGGACTGTTGGTGGTTGAACATTTGAAGGTGGGTTGAGAGTACAATTGCCGGCGAACAACGAGGCAAAAAGTTCAGCCTTGCCCAGGGTGGTAGAAACAATTTCAACCCTGAGACAAGAGGTGGGAACGTGCTCTTGCAGAAATTATTCCCAATAGACTTAGCAAGAGTCCAGAAGGGTTTGCTGCCGCTGGAGCTTAAGTGGACTTTGTTTTTGATGTGGTTATTAAACGAGTTTTTTGCCTCAGAAAGAATGCGGACAATAGCGGTTTCTTGCGTCGTTAAATGCTTGACGGTTTTCTTGACTGGGATTGTGTAGAAGCTTTTTGTGAGCTTTGACCTTTTCAAGTCTGGCCTTATCACATGATTTAGTGAACCAGGGCATGTGAGTGGCTGCAGAGGTTTTCTGTGTATGTGGAATACATAATTCCATGCCAGCTTGGATAATTTCGGTGACATTTTGTGAGATATCAGAGGGGTCAGGATGAGAGAAGTAGACAGATGCCCATGGAAATGAGGAAAAGTAATCTCGCATTTCGTCCCCAGTTCGCGGAGTTGTAGTGCCAAACGATACGTGGGTGTAATGACTGTGTGACCTCGGGTTGCATTGCGCAGGAAGCAGTGACCCTGCCGTGGTCTGAGCGACCCAGGGGGGGCGGTGACTGATATCTTATAGCAGTCAGGATTTGTAGTAAGAAGGAGATCCAAGGGATTTGAGCTGTGTGTTGGGATGCGAGGAAAGTAAGTAGGTTGCTGAACCATATTGGCTAAAGAATTGCTCACTGCAAAGGCATCCGCTGCTCTTCCTTGTGGATCGGTTTTTGAAGATCCTAGCCATTCCTTATTATGGACATTGAAGTCACCAATAATAGTGACCTCGGAGGAAGGATATTCAGAAATCAGATGGTCGGTTTTTTTTAGAAAGGTAGTCAAAGAGCTGGACAAAGTTGTTGTCAGAAGGTGACCGGTAAATGCAACAGATGAATTTAGTTGCAGCCTCGGGAGAGAGTTTTATCCATAGTAGGTCTTTTCTTCCAGCTTCTATATTGAGGAGTCTGGTGCAGGGTAGATTGCTACGGACGTACGCGCACACGCCTCCATGCAATCTAAAAGAAGTAAGGAGCTCATACCCCGGGAAATTAAGGTGATTAGTGGCTGTTTTCGCACTGATTTGAGTTTCGGTCAGAAAGAGGAGTTGTGGCCTATTAGCCTGGAGGAAATGGTGAACGGAGTTCAGGTTAGAATTTAGGCCACATATATTCGAGAAGGATATTGTAAAACTCGATGCTGGCGCCTCTTGTACACCCCTCTCCCGGAGATCCGAATGGAGGGGTATTTTGCCTTCGGAATCTTTTGTACAAGGGGGAGCCATCATCATTTTTGTTTATAAGGGAAACCGACTCATACACCAGAATCGGAAACGTCCGTTGGGACTTCACTTGATGCAAGGGGTGGTACCTCCTCGGGCGTGAAAAAATCCTTTACTATCACGTAAAGGAAAATTCCACTACCACCTACCAATATGCAGTACAGTATGCCACTTTTCCCGATATAGGGTTCACCTATTTCTAAAAAAAATGTTTTTGCCCATGTTTCACTCCACCGTAATGCACACTTTCTGCGGATTGGCTGAAAGACATCATTCAGAACTGGATAAGTTAGCCATCAAGTTAAACTCGATACCAGCCTCTTCGGCACAGCTCGAGAGACTTTTCTCAAATTGGTCCTTCATTCACTCTATGCTGAGAAATAGACTCAGTTCAGAAAATTCGAAAAAACTTACTTACATCTATTACCACTTGAAAATAAGGGATGAGAACAGAAGTCATGAATATTAGGTTCTTTTCATAAGATATTTTAAATGGCAGTTTTTGGAATCCTTTCTGAATGTATTTAGTTTATAGTCCTCTTGTTTAAGTTGTCATAATTTTGTTATCCACCTGCTGTTTTGTATTTTCATATTTTCAAACAATTATATTAATATGAACACACTGATTTATAGTTATAGTATTTATTTGCAAATTAAAATATCGAATTATATTTTCGACTGTCGAATATGTCGAAAATTAATGGTGTCAAAAAGTAATTTTCGACACGTCTAAAGAAGCGTCGAATTTTCGACGTACCCAACTCTGCTTGCAACCATTATCTAGAATTTAATTAATTGGCTAATGTAAATCAGAAACAACACACCATGTAACTTTAGTATTTGAACATATTTATGTTAAAAACCATGACATTTAACTCAACCTACTAGAGCCTCGGTGGTTCGGTGGTAAGAACGTGTGCCTCTAAACCGAAGGGTACTGGGTTTGATCCCAGGGTACTCCTTTCACTTTTTCAGTACATACTGTATAATTAACATCAACCGAGGTCGTGGCATTGTATTTGAGCAACGTTCCGCCCTTCAGAGGGGGTGTAAAGCCGTCCGTCTGTGTCCATGCGATGTTGGGCACGTTAAAGATCCCTACGCTCCTTACAGAAAGGCACGAAGTCGGCAAAATTTCCAGGATAGTGAGGTGAAACTGCTCCCTGGCGTCGGTGATTGGTCATAGTCGTGGAAATAGGCCAACGTTAAAGGAATAAAAAAAACTCAACCTACTACACCCATTTTAGCCCCATTATTTCATAACTACAAGTCGTAACGTATATTCTGATAAAAAATGTCTTGGAGAGCATTTAATAAATATCGTTACAGTTTATTTTTCGTGACATAGCGCCCTGCGTGCCTGGACGAAAAAGAGAGAAAAGGAAACAACTAAGATTCATCTCAGAAATTATGAGAGATGAAATTTTTTTGTCACCAGCCCCACTCGTTCGTAATAATACTTTTAAGATTTCTTATACTAGTGGGTCCAGAAAGCTGTAAACGTAATGACTCGAATAACAGAGATGGTTGAGACTAAATAAATATTTTTTGTAGGTGAAAGTTATCGAAGTCTACCGTTATAGTTGGTTGGAACTTTTGCAATTTGTCGCTAATTTATAGTTCGTAGAATAAATCAGGGGATTCCCGAAATAGGAGGCAAAGCCAGTGATCTGTAAACGACCTAATTTAGTTTAATACGTATTTATGAAAAAAGTCTGTATCTACTAATCAAGCAATTGCCGAAGGAGATAATTTTTGTTTCATTATGTCTAGGAATAGGCCAGTCAAATAAGTGGTCGGTCTTGGAAATAAGTGTTGGAAAGCTAATTATTAGTTTGATTTGTTTATCGTCAAATATAAGTGTCCTAGGTTTGCACAGTGCCTAGACAGCCGCTCGTCTAGGAAGTCGTTGCGTTATAGTAGTAATGTTTTTAGTACAAATATGTATTTTTAGTGAATTTTCTTTTAAAAAAATCACTAATAAAGAGGATCGACTTTTGAAAAAATTTCTTTAAATGAGCGCTATTTAGGACCCCCGGAACCCAAATCCAAGGTCAGTTTCAGACTTTATATGTTTATATATATATATATATATATATATATATATATATATATATATATATATATATATATATATATATATATATATACATATATACATACATATATATATATATATATATATATATATATATATATATATATATATATACATATATACATATATATATATATATATATATATATATATATATATATATATATATATATATATATATGTATATGTATATGTATATGTATATGTATACAGGGTGGTTCTCCGGGAGGTCCCACGATCGATTGCGGGAAAACTATCAATAGGAAAAACCTGAAAATTGGATATTACACTAAAGTCGTTGGGGGCCACAGGTTAAAAATATTTTCAAGATGGCGGCACTTCCGGTTATACCGGAAGTAGATGTCAATTCGCTTATTTTAAATGGAACACCCTATATTTTATTGCAGTTTCGGATTTTATAATACACTCTGAACACTTTTTGTAAATAATGTTCTATACCTATCTTCAACCGTCCAGAAGATATTTAGACTTTAAGATAAAATTTGACATTTATGGCCAGTCATAAAGATACCGATATTTTTATAATAAGAACATATTTCGTTATGATTTTTAGAATTCTTCTGAAAGATATTTCACTTCATCTATTTCCACATCGAGACTAACGATAGAGTATACAGAGTGTCCAAAAAAAATTCTTGAATTTTGCAATGAGAAATTGCAAAAATCTCGCGATTTTCAAATTGGAACCCCCTTTTTTTATAACACTATCGTGTTAAGCTCAAAAAGTCACTGATACTTTGTATGTAATTACCTATACCTAAATCAAACGGTTTTCATTTAATTTTGAAAAAACTCATTTCAAAGCATGATATTTTGATAAATTTCCTACCATAGGCGTTAGCCATGGAAAATAAATTGCCGAGTGTGTTTCTATGGAAACTTCAACAGTTTGTTGATTAACTAGCTAATAATGGCACGGTTAAATTACACACAGGAAGATTATTTAAATTTATTTACTATTTATGGACAATATAATAAAGTAATTTCGCGAACGTGTGATACATTTGCTGATAGATATCCAGATAAAGAGAAACCGTCACGTAAAACCATCAAACGAATAGTAGACAATTTCAAAACTGCGGATCTGTCAAGAAAATGTTGCAGACGGCAAAACCCGTTATTGACAACGAACAAATTGAGACAGCAAGCAGATATTTTGCCGCATACCCTACAAAGTCAACGAGGCAAGTAGCACTGGAGTTAGGATTGTCAAAAACATCCGTTCTGCGAAGTTTACGAAAAGATAAGTTCCATCCTTATGCTTGTTCAGTTGTGCAACATTTAAAGGAAACTGATTTTTCAAGAAAGGTTGAATTCTGTGAATTTGTTTTAATGCGATTCCAAGAAAAAGAGCTGTTTTTAGATAACATCATATGGACGAATTCAGCAACATTTTCAAAGAATGGACTTTTCAATCGTCGTAATTCTCACTATTGGAGTGACACCAATGTTCATCCTTCTAGGGAAGGACATTTTGAAGAAAGCTGGCAGTTTAATGTTTATTGTGCTATAAGGAATGACGGCGTTGTTGCCCTAGAAATGTACGACGATAATTTGAATGGTGACAATTAATCCGAAATTCATAAAATACTTTATTTATTTACTTGTAGGTGAGCGTTAGTTAGAAATTTTGCAAAATTTGGAAGTAACTTATTTGGGCAACCTTTCATTGAATGAATATAGGCGAATATTTTACCAACATGATGGGGCCCCTCCTCATAATAGTCACCTGGTTAACAATATTTTACAATCTCTATTTGCTGACCAATGGATTGCCAACAATGGGCCACACCTTTGGCCGCCTCAATCGCCTGACTTATCTGTTCTCGGGGTTATATGGGGTACTATAAAAAATAAAATCTACAAAACTGCAGTTTCTACTAAAGAAGATTGCATGCAGCGGGTTCGAGAATCATTTCGTGAATTGGTTCCGGATTAAATAAGAAGGGCCACACTTGAGGGATTGACACGTAAGTGTGAAAAATGTCTTCACGCCAGAGGTCGTCAATTTGAACACTTAGGACGTTAATTTTTGTTTCATTTATTCAGTCCATGTTGTGTGTGAATTGTTTTTTTAATTTTCTATTATCTGTTTGATGGGTTTATATAAGGTTATATGGCAAGATACCTAAAAATTGCTATCTCGATTTGTTCGTTGTCAACAACGGGTTTAGCCCCCTGCACCTTTTTCTTGACAGATCCGCAGTTTTTAAAATTGTCTACTATTCGTTTGACGGTTTCTGTTTATCTGGATATCTATCAGCAAATGTATCACACGTTCGCGAAATTACTTTATTACATTGTCCATAAATAGTAAATAAAATTTAAATAATGTTCGTGTGTGTCGTTTAACCGTGCCATTATTAGCTAGTTAATCAACAAACTGTCAAAGTTTCCATAGAAACACACTCGGCAATTTATTTTCCATGTCTAACGCTTATGGTAGGAAATTTATCAAATTATCAGGCTTTGAAATGAGTTTTTTCAAAATTAAATGAAAACCGTTTGATTTAGGTATAGGTAATTACATACAAAGTATCAGTGATTTTTTGAGCTTAACACGATAGTGTTATAAAAAAAGGGTGTTCCAATTTGAAAATCGCGAGATTTTTGCAATTTCTCATTGCAAAATTCAAGAATTTTTTTTGGACACTCTGTATACTCTATCGTTAGTCTCGATGTGGAAATAGATAAGGTGAAATATCTTTCAGAAGAATTCTAAAAATCATAATGAAATATGTTCTTATTATAAAAATATCGGTATCTTTATGACTGGCCATAAAGGTCAAATTTTATCTTAAAGTCTAAATATCTTCTGGACGGTTGAAGATAGGTATAGAACATTATTTACAAAAAGTGTTCAGAGTGTACTATGAAATCCGAAACTGCAATAAAATATAGGGTGTTCCATTTAAAATAAGCGAATTGACATCTACTTCGGGTATAACCGGAAGTGCCGCCATCTTGAAAATATTTTTAACCTGTGGCCCCCAACGACTTTAGTGTAATATCCAATTTTCAGGTTTTTCCTATTGATAGTTTTCCCGCAATCGATCATGGGACCTCCCGGAGGACCACCCTGTATATAAAGACATGTAGCAAGTTTAATCAAAATCAGTTGGTTAATTTTTGGCTATCGGTTGGATAAATATGTAACAAATATGACACAGTAATCACGAGAAAAGACATAGACCGGTTTCACCATTGTGGATTGCACCGCTGCTTTAGCTAAAGCCGAAGTGACGGATGATATATTTAAATCTTTGGATGAGGGCAGGATCGTGGTATTAACCAACATATTTATGCAAAACACCCATAGAACGTGAACCTATATAAAGGCCTTCAGCCTAAATACACGGTCCGGATGAATGTAACTATGACCTGTTACTGGATGTTTAGTTTTACCGAGCGATTTTAAGTTGTAAGAGTGCAGTCCTGGGTGTCACAGGAGTCTGACATTACTGCGGTGTATTGTGCGCATGTCCTACCTTTCGAAAAAGGGTACCTGCAACAATCAAGACCTGGACGCGTTGTATTCGGTGTGGATGTGCGTGCGCGTACGTGCGATACTTGGTGGAAAAATAACTTGGTAAGTGAGTGTTATTAGTGAATTTTTATTAAAAACAATTCACTAATAGAGAGGTATCGATGATGAGACTTTGCAAAAATTTTTTCAAATGAGCGCGAACTAGGACCCCTAGAACCCATCACACAGATAACTCAAAGAATAATAAGCCGGTTTTGATTAAATTTGGTGAATACCTTCCTTTTGATAGTGGCTTGGATAAGTTGGAAAATCGGCCCAGGTTTTCCTGGAAAATGTTGTGTTTTCTTTCGAAAAAAATGCATATCTCCGGAAATAACAAAGTAAGGGCACCCAAATTTGCTACACGGGTTTATATTACTATAGGAAAATTACCAGCCAAAATTTAGCTCTGTAGGTTAAAAGACAAAAAAAGTTATAGACATTTAAAGAAAAACAAATTGAGGTTTTCCTCAAAACGTCAAATTCGCGATTTAAAACGTTAAAATTGGCAACATTTGGGCAAAGAACCTAAAACTAATACGAGCTATGGAAAGAAAATGTCTCAAGAATAATGTTTTACAAAGCTTGAAGTCTTAGCTTTAACCGTCATTATCCTTTATTTTACTAAAATATTTCCAGAAAATTCATTTCAAATAGACCCCTTCTCTAATGCGTTAGCAGTAGTCTTAGCTATAGAGTTTATCGTTTAATGGTATATAATTCTTGTCAAATTTTCGTAAAAAATCAATAAAGCTCAATATGTCCGTTATTATACCAGATAAGAAAAAAATGTATACATTAATTATATGGTGTCTTGAGTTACATCTTAAAAAATATTTCTACAATCACAGGGTGGCCCATAAGTCGTTGAAGATACAAATTTTCTTGTTTTTTTAAATCGAACACGCCTTATGTTATTGCATTTTTGCATTTTCCATCAAAATCTAATGCATGTTTGTGAGAAAAGAAATTTTGGACGCAGCAAGAGCGCTATGGTAGCGAATTTTTATTATATGCTTCAAATTTGAATAGCTCAATTTACTATTAACCTATAAGGTCGACCAAGAAACCAGCTTTTTCAGGAACACTTTAAGTTTACTTTTGGAAAGTTTTGTACATTTTCAAACAATAAAGTTATTTTGATGAAACATGACACATTGTTTCTACTATATAGGTTATACTGGTAACCAAATTTTATGCCTGCCTTCTTTAAAAAAATACACATATTTGCTATTAAAAACATTTTAATGATAATTCACTACCATAACGCACTTGCTGCGTCCAGACTTTTTTAATGAACGCAGGCCTCAAATTTGGTTACCGGTATAACCTATATATGTTTCATGAAAGTAATTTTATTGTATGAAAAAGTACAAAAATTTTCCGAAAATAAACTTAAGATGTTCCCCAAAAAATTGGTCCGATTTTTCTAGCCAACGAACATGTTCAAGCTATTTGCCCACCTCATCACGATATAATGATTCACAAAAAGCTTTCCGACGGAACTCCCAAAAAAAGTTTAAGTTATTAAACATTTATTACCAGAATCTCACAAAAATCTTACAAACAATGATTTCTACGGAAACACAAAAAAGGACTATTTTTTTTACAAAACATTTGCCTTGAGAGCGCTATGTATACGGCATCTGGATTTTTTCGATAAACAATATTAAACGTAAACCTCTGTGTATGCGTCACTTTCATACTGATAAATATAATTGAAAACTTGCTTAAATGTGTCATTCTCAAGGGGCTCCGATTTCCATTGGTAAAAACGCCGTATCACAATTTGTGATATGTTCCAAAATGTAAAAAGTTGAAAAACAATTGAAACAACGCGAAAACGTTGGACGATATAAATGTTTTCTCCTTACAAGCAATTGGATGGAAAATTTAATAATGCTTATAAATAAATAAATGGGTTGTTCCATAAAAAAAAAGAAAATTTGTATCACCAACGACTTATGGGCGATCCTGTGATTGTCAATAAAATTTTGTAAGATGCAGCTCAAAACACCCTATAAATAACTTTTATAATACTTTCCTGTATCTTGTATAATAACCGATATATTGACCTTTACAGCAAAAAATGCACCACCTGTATATAAACTGTGTTAGAGGTGTCACCGACAAAATCATCCGAATTTTTAGAACCCATAATATCAAAACCGTATTCACAACAGAGCAAAAACTGTCAAATCTGATGAGAACTCCCAAGGATACGATTCCAAACGAGTCCCACGGAGTTTACGAAATTCCTTGTTCCGACTGTTCGCGAACTTATGTAGGACAAACAAATAGATGCATCCACAATAGAATATATGAACACACCCTCGTAGTTAGAAAATCCGACTGCTCATCGGCGCTGGCCATGCATCATATTCATACAGGACACAAAATAGACTTCGATAAGGCCAAAACAATAGCACCGGTTTACAACTTCAAAACGAGAATTATCCGCGAAGCAATTGAGATTGAAAAACGTCCCGATTGTTTAAGTAAGAGATATGATGGTCTTCGCAATCCGACTACTTGGAAACCTATCATATCTTCATTACAAACACACAAAAAGAAAATAAATTTCACAGGCAATTTAATTTCCCTATTATCTGTCTCAACAAATGCCGGTGACCCTCTTAATCCTCCTCATCCTCTAAGTACCGTGACCAAAGCCCCCCACTTAATTGACCGTGACCCTACTACTTTCACTGATAACGAAGCAGGTAGACGGAACGACATATATAAAACAAGACTTGCAACGAACTGCCAGATCTCTCTGAGGACTAGGGTTGAACACACTGAGACCTCACAGATGATCTCCGACGAGATTTGGGGAGTAGGCAGATTGAGGTCCCGTAATCGAGCTACAACAACCCAACCCACCTTTGTCCACTGCTCTAAGGAGTAGACAGATTGAGGCTTTAAGAGTGTCCTTACATATTTCCTTAACCTCTTGAAAATGGCTCCGTAACGTCGAGTTTTCATAAATTCTGGACGCGGTTCAACGCGAGAACCAAATATGTCTCACATTAAAGACCGCGGAAATCTTTCTGAATATATATATATATATATATATATATATATATATATATATATATATATATATATATATATATATATATATATATATATATATATATATATGTATATATATATATATATATATATATATATATATATATATATATATATATATATATATATATATATATATATATATATATATATATATATATATATATATATATATATATATATATATATATATATATATATATATACAGGGTGATTCATAAGTGGTGACCAAAAATGTAACCCTATGTTCTTTGAACCATTTTAGAGAGGGTATGTCCTATAAAAAAATTTCCTATAATGCTTCATTAAAAAGATACAGGGTGTTGAAGTTGAATTTCAAAAAATAAAATTTTCCAATTATTTTAAAAGTAGCGCATATATTTTGCTGAAACCACGCATGTGTAGGCTGATATAGAAGGCGTGTATTCTACCATAACAATTGAATCGACTAATCCAGCAGTGGCGCGCGTACCCACATGTCATTGGTTATCTCTCAAGAAAAAAACGGGTACGCCAATGATATTTTATTTTATTTTTTATTTTTTGAATCTTACGTTCATTCGTGAACAAAATGACTTTCCTGATAATTTTCTGTACGACGCTTATTTTACGAGTAAGCAATTAATCAGGTAAGTGTTTTAGAGCACAGTCCATGATTTTTAACCAGTCGTTGTTTGGTAGAAAATGGCAATGATACACTTTTATCAGGCTTATATTAATTTATTTATTACAATAAATGTTAAAAAATGCCTCCATTGGCCTGAATACACGCACCACGTCTTTTTAATATGGAAAATTTAATGTCTTGAGGTTTCATTGTTGCTTGAATATGACGGAAAGCATTATTTATCAGTTGTTGTAGCTGCTCTGGTGTATTTATTTGTTCACTGTAGACCAGTCGCTTAAAATCACCCCAAAGATAGAAGTCAAGTGGGTTTAAGTCCGGTGATCTTGCAGGCCAATGTATTGGTCCAGTTCTGCCAATCCATCTTTCATTATAATGTTCATGTAGCCATGCAACAACGTTTCGTCTATGATGCGCTGGTGCACCGTCATGCTGGAACCACATTATACCTCTTGTTGCTAGTGGAATGTCATCTAGAATGTTTTCTACACGGTTTTCTAGGAGCGCTAAGTACGAAGATCCATTTAAACGTTGTGGCAGGACTTCCATGAACAGTGAGCCGTTAAAAATACCACACCATAAATTAATGGAAAATCTAAGTTGAAATGTGCGAGCCCTTGTTGCTTGTGGATTTTCCAATGACCAGACATGCTCATTATGAGAATTATAAATACCATTTCTTGTAAATGTTGATTCGTCAGACCAGAAGATTAGATTAGGGAATAAGATATTTTGATTGTTCATTTCCAACATCCATTCACAAAAAAACTCGTCGATGCACATTATCTCCAAGTAGAAGGCAATGTACATTCTGTCGATGATATGGATGTAAGGCTTCTCGATGTAAAGTTCTTCAAACAAAGCTTTGAGAATATTGTAACTGCGTGGCAATCCTTCGAGTACTTGTAGATGGTTGATCCATTACTGCATCCACCACTCTCTCTTCGTCTTCAAGGTGATGTTGTCTTCTACCATTAGCTCTATCGTCAGGACGTTGTCCAATACCGCACTGCCGAAGTCTTGAAAACGATCGAGAAAAAACCCTTGGTGTAGGTTGACGGCAAGTGGGAAACCTACGTTTATATTTCCGACAAGCAGCTAGAACATTTCCATCAGCATATCCGTAGATAAAAATTATATCTGCATACTCTTCTGAGGTGTACTCCATTATAAGAAGTAAAAGAGTAGAAAATTGTGCAATTTTATAAAGTTTACCACTTAGACCTATTCAAAATAATAACTTGTTAACCTAAACGTCAAGTGACACTTAATGACAACTTTGGCAAACCAGACTACTACTTACTAAAATACAACAAAGATAATCGTCGTATAAAAAATTATCAATACATTAAATTTTCCATATCAAAAAGATGCGTGTATTCAGGCCAATGGAGGCATAAAAGGGTATCATTGCGATTTTCTACCAAACAACGACTGGTTAAAAATCATGAACTGTGCTCTAAAACACTTACCTGATTCATTGCTTACTCGACAAATAAGCGCCGTACAGAAAATTATCAAGAGAGTTATTTTGGTCGCGAATGAAAGTAAGATTCAAAAAATAATAAAAAAATATCACTGGCGTACCCGTTTTTTTCTCGAGAGATAACCAATTACATGTGGGTACGCGCGCCACTGCTGGATAAGCCGATTCAATTGTTATGGTAGAATACGCGCCTTCCATAACAGCCTACACATGCGAAGTTTCAAGTATCTTTTTAATGAAGCATTATAGGAAAAAATTTTATAGGACATACCCTCTCTAAAATTGTTCAAAGAACATGGGGTTTCATTTTTGGTCACCACTTATGAATCACCTGTATGTATATATATATATATATATATATATATATATATATATATATATATATATATATATATATATATATATATATATATATATATATATATATATATATATATATATATATATATATATATATATACACTTTATTTGTTTGCTGTACGTTTGTGATTTCTTATTGGTTTGCGTGGACTGCAGTTTCGAACCGTCCCGGTTCATCATCAGCACGCTACTGGCTGCTATCGCTCCTGTCTGGTCTACGTCGGAGATTGTAGGTGGCGCACGCGCCGTGAGCTTCTAGTGGTCGGTTTCCTGTTCTCTGATTGGTTGTGCCTTCGGACTGTGTCGTGTGTATCGGTCTTCTGTCTTGATCACTGTGGTTTAATAATTTGTCTATTTGTATGGCCTTTATTAAGTTTTGTTTAAATGTTTGTACTTGGATTTGTTCTGGCATTAATTGTTTTCTATTGTTTGTTTGTTGAATGTAGTATTGTTCCCAGATTTCCATTTTTTTGTGGTCTTTAACATGTTTCATTAGTTTTAATTGGGTGATGTCTGGTTTTTGGTGTTTTGTGCCGTGAATGTGTGTAGCTACGTTTGATTTGTAGCTAGGTATGTGGATTTTATCCAATGCTGTTATATGTTCTTTGAATCTTGTTTCTATTGATTTCTTTGTCATTCCTATATATTTTTTATTGCATGTGTTACATTCTATTTGATATATTCCGTTTAATTCATGTGGGTTGTGTTCTTGTTTTTTATTTATTTTGTTTATTATTTTGTTATTGGTTTTGTAGCTCATTTTTAAGTCATATTGTTTGAGTGTTTGTGTTATTTTTTTGATGTGGTGGTTATAAGTGAATGTTGTGTATTTTGTGTTTGTTTCCGGTGTTTTGTTTTCGGTTTTGTTGATTTGTTTGTTTTTGATTTGTTTTACTAGCTTTTCTATTGTTTTTTTGTTGTATCCATTTCTTTCTGCTATTTGTATTATGATGTTGTACTCCTTTTCTCGTTCGTCGTTATGAAGTGGTATATTTAGCATTCTGTTTATTAAGTATCTGTATGCGGCCATTTTGTGTGTATGTGGGTGTAGTGAGTGTTTAGGTATAGTGATGTCTGTTTGTGTGGGTTTTCTGTATATTTTGTATTCAAGCTGGTTTTCTTTTCTGATTAGTGTTAAGTCTAGGAAGTTTATGGTGTTGTTTGATTCTTTTTCTATTGTAAATTTTATGTTTCTGTTAATTTGGTTTATTTTTTCGAGGATATTGTCTATGTTGGTTTTTTGATTGTCGTATATTATTAATATATCATCGACGTATCTTATCCATTTAATGTTTGGGTCTGTCTCTTTTATGATGGTGTTGATTTTATCTTCTAACTGTTGTATGTATATTTCTGCCATAATGCTTGATAGTGGAGATCCCATTGGTAGTCCATCTTCTTGGATGTAATATTCTCCGTTGAACTCAAAGTAATTTTGTTTTAATATGATGTTTAATATTTCGCTAATTTGTTGTTTTTTGTTGTTATTTTGCATTTTATTTTCGATTATATTTGTAGTTTCGTTAATTGGTATATTGGTGTACATATTTGTTATGTCAAATGAGGCAAGTCGTGTGTTTTTGTTTATGTTTATATTTTCTAGTTTATCCACTAGTTCTATGGAGTTTTTTATGTTAAATTTGTTTTCTAGTTGTATTTCTTGTTTTAGTACTTGGTCCATTTCCTTTGCTATTTTGTATGAAGGTGCATCTTTGAAGTTGATGAGTGGTCTTATTGGGTATCCCGTTTTGTGTATTTTTATTATTCCTGTCATTGGTGGTGCTTTAGGGTTGTTGTTATAATAATGTGTTGTTTTTTGGTTGAATATTGTCTTGTGTTTTTTTATGATGTTTAATATTTGATTTTGGAATTTTTTCGTTGGGTTTTCGTTCAGTTTTTTGCATTTGTTTGTTGAGATGAAAGTGTTTGTTTTTTCTATATAGTCCTGTGTTTTTATTGCTATTAGTGCGTCGCTTTTATCTGTTTTTGCTATTGTTATGTTGTTATATGTGACTTTGTTTCTTATTTGTTTGATCATTTTTTCATGTGTATGGTTTTTTGATTTAGTCTTGTCAATAATTCTGTTTATTTCTGTTGCTAGTTGGTTTTTCAGTGGTTCTAAGTTTGGGCTATTTATTGAGTTTATCGCGTGTTGTGTGTCCACTATTATGTTCTCTATTGTAGATTTTTTTGTATCTAAAAAGTTGGTTTTTATGTTGTTTTCTATGAATTCTTTTTCTTCTTTTGTGAATTTTGTGTCTGTTATGTTTATAAATCTATCCTGAAATATGTGGTGTGTTGTGGTTGTTATGTTTACATTATCTAGTTTGTTCTTTTTAAGGTTGTGTAGTTTTTTGTTTATTTTCTCTAATTTGTGTTTATAATCGGTTTTTATGTTGTGCATTATATTGTTATATGTTTGTGTCCATGTGTCGTATTTCATCTGGTTTGCTAATAAAAGATGAAGTCTATATAATTTTTTTGTAAGTGTGGTTATGTTGCTGTATTGATGTTTTATTTCGTTCGTGATGTATAGTTTTTCTGCTTGTGTTTGGGTGTATTTGGCCGTATTGGTATGGTTATGAACAGTGATTTTAGCGTATTTTGGTGTTAATTTGTGTCTTAGGCATTCTCTATTGAAGTATATGTTGGCTTTGTTATAATATATTTTCCTGTAAGTATTTTTGAATAATTTGATGTTTGTCTGTATGTTATCGCTGTCATGTTGGCCATTTTGTGTGTTATTATCTTGTGTTGTATTCATGTTTCTGGAATTTTCCCTATTTTGTAGTTACTCACTGTACACGTGTTATTAGTATGTTCGTTATTGGTGTTAATTATTTGTGCGTTATTACCTTGTGTGGCTTTAATATCTTTAGGAATATTGCACTACACTGTAATCACTTTTAAATATACACTTTATTTGTTTGCTGTACGTTTGTGATTTCTTATTGGTTTGCGTGGACTGCAGTTTCGAACCGTCCCGGTTCATCATCAGCACGCTACTGGCTGCTATCGCTCCTGTCTGGTCTACGTCGGAGATTGTAGGTGGCGCACGCGCCGTGAGCTTCTAGTGGTCGGTTTCCTGTTCTCTGATTGGTTGTGCCTTCGGACTGTGTCGTGTGTATCGGTCTTCTGTCTTGATCACTGTGGTTTAATAATTTGTCTATTTGTATGGCCTTTATTAAGTTTTGTTTAAATGTTTGTACTTGGATTTGTTCTGGCATTAATTGTTTTCTATTGTTTGTTTGTTGAATGTAGTATTGTTCCCAGATTTCCATTTTTTTGTGGTCTTTAACATGTTTCATTAGTTTTAATTGGGTGATGTCTGGTTTTTGGTGTTTTGTGCCGTGAATGTGTGTAGCTACGTTTGATTTGTAGCTAGGTATGTGGATTTTATCCAATGCTGTTATATGTTCTTTGAATCTTGTTTCTATTGATTTCTTTGTCATTCCTATATATTTTTTATTGCATGTGTTACATTCTATTTGATATATTCCGTTTAATTCATGTGGGTTGTGTTCTTGTTTTTTATTTATTTTGTTTATTATTTTGTTATTGGTTTTGTAGCTCATTTTTAAGTCATATTGTTTGAGTGTTTGTGTTATTTTTTTGATGTGGTGGTTATAAGTGAATGTTGTGTATTTTGTGTTTGTTTCCGGTGTTTTGTTTTCGGTTTTGTTGATTTGTTTGTTTTTGATTTGTTTTACTAGCTTTTCTATTGTTTTTTTGTTGTATCCATTTCTTTCTGCTATTTGTATTATGATGTTGTACTCCTTTTCTCGTTCGTCGTTATGAAGTGGTATATTTAGCATTCTGTTTATTAAGTATCTGTATGCGGCCATTTTGTGTGTATGTGGGTGTAGTGAGTGTTTAGGTATAGTGATGTCTGTTTGTGTGGGTTTTCTGTATATTTTGTATTCAAGCTGGTTTTCTTTTCTGATTAGTGTTAAGTCTAGGAAGTTTATGGTGTTGTTTGATTCTTTTTCTATTGTAAATTTTATGTTTCTGTTAATTTGGTTTATTTTTTCGAGGATATTGTCTATGTTGGTTTTTTGATTGTCGTATATTATTAATATATCATCGACGTATCTTATCCATTTAATGTTTGGGTCTGTCTCTTTTATGATGGTGTTGATTTTATCTTCTAACTGTTGTATGTATATTTCTGCCATAATGCTTGATAGTGGAGATCCCATTGGTAGTCCATCTTCTTGGATGTAATATTCTCCGTTGAACTCAAAGTAATTTTGTTTTAATATGATGTTTAATATTTCGCTAATTTGTTGTTTTTTGTTGTTATTTTGCATTTTATTTTCGATTATATTTGTAGTTTCGTTAATTGGTATATTGGTGTACATATTTGTTATGTCAAATGAGGCAAGTCGTGTGTTTTTGTTTATGTTTATATTTTCTAGTTTATCCACTAGTTCTATGGAGTTTTTTATGTTAAATTTGTTTTCTAGTTGTATTTCTTGTTTTAGTACTTGGTCCATTTCCTTTGCTATTTTGTATGAAGGTGCATCTTTGAAGTTGATGAGTGGTCTTATTGGGTATCCCGTTTTGTGTATTTTTATTATTCCTGTCATTGGTGGTGCTTTAGGGTTGTTGTTATAATAATGTGTTGTTTTTTGGTTGAATATTGTCTTGTGTTTTTTTATGATGTTTAATATTTGATTTTGGAATTTTTTCGTTGGGTTTTCGTTCAGTTTTTTGCATTTGTTTGTTGAGATGAAAGTGTTTGTTTTTTCTATATAGTCCTGTGTTTTTATTGCTATTAGTGCGTCGCTTTTATCTGTTTTTGCTATTGTTATGTTGTTATATGTGACTTTGTTTCTTATTTGTTTGATCATTTTTTCATGTGTATGGTTTTTTGATTTAGTCTTGTCAATAATTCTGTTTATTTCTGTTGCTAGTTGGTTTTTCAGTGGTTCTAAGTTTGGGCTATTTATTGAGTTTATCGCGTGTTGTGTGTCCACTATTATGTTCTCTATTGTAGATTTTTTTGTATCTAAAAAGTTGGTTTTTATGTTGTTTTCTATGAATTCTTTTTCTTCTTTTGTGAATTTTGTGTCTGTTATGTTTATAAATCTATCCTGAAATATGTGGTGTGTTGTGGTTGTTATGTTTACATTATCTAGTTTGTTCTTTTTAAGGTTGTGTAGTTTTTTGTTTATTTTCTCTAATTTGTGTTTATAATCGGTTTTTATGTTGTGCATTATATTGTTATATGTTTGTGTCCATGTGTCGTATTTCATCTGGTTTGCTAATAAAAGATGAAGTCTATATAATTTTTTTGTAAGTGTGGTTATGTTGCTGTATTGATGTTTTATTTCGTTCGTGATGTATAGTTTTTCTGCTTGTGTTTGGGTGTATTTGGCCGTATTGGTATGGTTATGAACAGTGATTTTAGCGTATTTTGGTGTTAATTTGTGTCTTAGGCATTCTCTATTGAAGTATATGTTGGCTTTGTTATAATATATTTTCCTGTAAGTATTTTTGAATAATTTGATGTTTGTCTGTATGTTATCGCTGTCATGTTGGCCATTTTGTGTGTTATTATCTTGTGTTGTATTCATGTTTCTGGAATTTTCCCTATTTTGTAGTTACTCACTGTACACGTGTTATTAGTATGTTCGTTATTGGTGTTAATTATTTGTGCGTTATTACCTTGTGTGGCTTTAATATCTTTAGGAATATTGCACTACACTGTAATCACTTTTAAATATACACTTTATTTGTTTGCTGTACGTTTGTGATTTCTTATTGGTTTGCGTGGACTGCAGTTTCGAACCGTCCCGGTTCATCATCAGCACGCTACTGGCTGCTATCGCTCCTGTCTGGTCTACGTCGGAGATTGTAGGTGGCGCACGCGCCGTGAGCTTCTAGTGGTCGGTTTCCTGTTCTCTGATTGGTTGTGCCTTCGGACTGTGTCGTGTGTATCGGTCTTCTGTCTTGATCACTGTGGTTTAATAATTTGTCTATTTGTATGGCCTTTATTAAGTTTTGTTTAAATGTTTGTACTTGGATTTGTTCTGGCATTAATTGTTTTCTATTGTTTGTTTGTTGAATGTAGTATTGTTCCCAGATTTCCATTTTTTTGTGGTCTTTAACATGTTTCATTAGTTTTAATTGGGTGATGTCTGGTTTTTGGTGTTTTGTGCCGTGAATGTGTGTAGCTACGTTTGATTTGTAGCTAGGTATGTGGATTTTATCCAATGCTGTTATATGTTCTTTGAATCTTGTTTCTATTGATTTCTTTGTCATTCCTATATATTTTTTATTGCATGTGTTACATTCTATTTGATATATTCCGTTTAATTCATGTGGGTTGTGTTCTTGTTTTTTATTTATTTTGTTTATTATTTTGTTATTGGTTTTGTAGCTCATTTTTAAGTCATATTGTTTGAGTGTTTGTGTTATTTTTTTGATGTGGTGGTTATAAGTGAATGTTGTGTATTTTGTGTTTGTTTCCGGTGTTTTGTTTTCGGTTTTGTTGATTTGTTTGTTTTTGATTTGTTTTACTAGCTTTTCTATTGTTTTTTTGTTGTATCCATTTCTTTCTGCTATTTGTATTATGATGTTGTACTCCTTTTCTCGTTCGTCGTTATGAAGTGGTATATTTAGCATTCTGTTTATTAAGTATCTGTATGCGGCCATTTTGTGTGTATGTGGGTGTAGTGAGTGTTTAGGTATAGTGATGTCTGTTTGTGTGGGTTTTCTGTATATTTTGTATTCAAGCTGGTTTTCTTTTCTGATTAGTGTTAAGTCTAGGAAGTTTATGGTGTTGTTTGATTCTTTTTCTATTGTAAATTTTATGTTTCTGTTAATTTGGTTTATTTTTTCGAGGATATTGTCTATGTTGGTTTTTTGATTGTCGTATATTATTAATATATCATCGACGTATCTTATCCATTTAATGTTTGGGTCTGTCTCTTTTATGATGGTGTTGATTTTATCTTCTAACTGTTGTATGTATATTTCTGCCATAATGCACAACAACCACAACACACCACATATTTCAGGATAGATTTATAAACATAACAGACACAAAATTCACAAAAGAAGAAAAAGAATTCATAGAAAACAACATAAAAACCAACTTTTTAGATACAAAAAAATCTACAATAGAGAACATAATAGTGGACACACAACACGCGATAAACTCAATAAATAGCCCAAACTTAGAACCACTGAAAAACCAACTAGCAACAGAAATAAACAGAATTATTGACAAGACTAAATCAAAAAACCATACACATGAAAAAATGATCAAACAAATAAGAAACAAAGTCACATATAACAACATAACAATAGCAAAAACAGATAAAAGCGACGCACTAATAGCAATAAAAACACAGGACTATATAGAAAAAACAAACACTTTCATCTCAACAAACAAATGCAAAAAACTGAACGAAAACCCAACGAAAAAATTCCAAAATCAAATATTAAACATCATAAAAAAACACAAGACAATATTCAACCAAAAAACAACACATTATTATAACAACAACCCTAAAGCACCACCAATGACAGGAATAATAAAAATACACAAAACGGGATACCCAATAAGACCACTCATCAACTTCAAAGATGCACCTTCATACAAAATAGCAAAGGAAATGGACCAAGTACTAAAACAAGAAATACAACTAGAAAACAAATTTAACATAAAAAACTCCATAGAACTAGTGGATAAACTAGAAAATATAAACATAAACAAAAACACACGACTTGCCTCATTTGACATAACAAATATGTACACCAATATACCAATTAACGAAACTACAAATATAATCGAAAATAAAATGCAAAATAACAACAAAAAACAACAAATTAGCGAAATATTAAACATCATATTAAAACAAAATTACTTTGAGTTCAACGGAGAATATTACATCCAAGAAGATGGACTACCAATGGGATCTCCACTATCAAGCATTATGGCAGAAATATACATACAACAGTTAGAAGATAAAATCAACACCATCATAAAAGAGACAGACCCAAACATTAAATGGATAAGATACGTCGATGATATATTAATAATATACGACAATCAAAAAACCAACATAGACAATATCCTCGAAAAAATAAACCAAATTAACAGAAACATAAAATTTACAATAGAAAAAGAATCAAACAACACCATAAACTTCCTAGACTTAACACTAATCAGAAAAGAAAACCAGCTTGAATACAAAATATACAGAAAACCCACACAAACAGACATCACTATACCTAAACACTCACTACACCCACATACACACAAAATGGCCGCATACAGATACTTAATAAACAGAATGCTAAATATACCACTTCATAACGACGAACGAGAAAAGGAGTACAACATCATAATACAAATAGCAGAAAGAAATGGATACAACAAAAAAACAATAGAAAAGCTAGTAAAACAAATCAAAAACAAACAAATCAACAAAACCGAAAACAAAACACCGGAAACAAACACAAAATACACAACATTCACTTATAACCACCACATCAAAAAAATAACACAAACACTCAAACAATATGACTTAAAAATGAGCTACAAAACCAATAACAAAATAATAAACAAAATAAATAAAAAACAAGAACACAACCCACATGAATTAAACGGAATATATCAAATAGAATGTAACACATGCAATAAAAAATATATAGGAATGACAAAGAAATCAATAGAAACAAGATTCAAAGAACATATAACAGCATTGGATAAAATCCACATACCTAGCTACAAATCAAACGTAGCTACACACATTCACGGCACAAAACACCAAAAACCAGACATCACCCAATTAAAACTAATGAAACATGTTAAAGACCACAAAAAAATGGAAATCTGGGAACAATACTACATTCAACAAACAAACAATAGAAAACAATTAATGCCAGAACAAATCCAAGTACAAACATTTAAACAAAACTTAATAAAGGCCATACAAATAGACAAATTATTAAACCACAGTGATCAAGACAGAAGACCGATACACACGACACAGTCCGAAGGCACAACCAATCAGAGAACAGGAAACCGACCACTAGAAGCTCACGGCGCGTGCGCCACCTACAATCTCCGACGTAGACCAGACAGGAGCGATAGCAGCCAGTAGCGTGCTGATGATGAACCGGGACGGTTCGAAACTGCAGTCCACGCAAACCAATAAGAAATCACAAACGTACAGCAAACAAATAAAGTGTATATTTAAAAGTGATTACAGTGTAGTGCAATATTCCTAAAGATATTAAAGCCACACAAGGTAATAACGCACAAATAATTAACACCAATAACGAACATACTAATAACACGTGTACAGTGAGTAACTACAAAATAGGGAAAATTCCAGAAACATGAATACAACACAAGATAATAACACACAAAATGGCCAACATGACAGCGATAACATACAGACAAACATCAAATTATTCAAAAATACTTACAGGAAAATATATTATAACAAAGCCAACATATACTTCAATAGAGAATGCCTAAGACACAAATTAACACCAAAATACGCTAAAATCACTGTTCATAACCATACCAATACGGCCAAATACACCCAAACACAAGCAGAAAAACTATACATCACGAACGAAATAAAACATCAATACAGCAACATAACCACACTTACAAAAAAATTATATAGACTTCATCTTTTATTAGCAAACCAGATGAAATACGACACATGGACACAAACATATAACAATATAATGCACAACATAAAAACCGATTATAAACACAAATTAGAGAAAATAAACAAAAAACTACACAACCTTAAAAAGAACAAACTAGATAATGTAAACATAACAACCACAACACACCACATATTTCAGGATAGATTTATAAACATAACAGACACAAAATTCACAAAAGAAGAAAAAGAATTCATAGAAAACAACATAAAAACCAACTTTTTAGATACAAAAAAATCTACAATAGAGAACATAATAGTGGACACACAACACGCGATAAACTCAATAAATAGCCCAAACTTAGAACCACTGAAAAACCAACTAGCAACAGAAATAAACAGAATTATTGACAAGACTAAATCAAAAAACCATACACATGAAAAAATGATCAAACAAATAAGAAACAAAGTCACATATAACAACATAACAATAGCAAAAACAGATAAAAGCGACGCACTAATAGCAATAAAAACACAGGACTATATAGAAAAAACAAACACTTTCATCTCAACAAACAAATGCAAAAAACTGAACGAAAACCCAACGAAAAAATTCCAAAATCAAATATTAAACATCATAAAAAAACACAAGACAATATTCAACCAAAAAACAACACATTATTATAACAACAACCCTAAAGCACCACCAATGACAGGAATAATAAAAATACACAAAACGGGATACCCAATAAGACCACTCATCAACTTCAAAGATGCACCTTCATACAAAATAGCAAAGGAAATGGACCAAGTACTAAAACAAGAAATACAACTAGAAAACAAATTTAACATAAAAAACTCCATAGAACTAGTGGATAAACTAGAAAATATAAACATAAACAAAAACACACGACTTGCCTCATTTGACATAACAAATATGTACACCAATATACCAATTAACGAAACTACAAATATAATCGAAAATAAAATGCAAAATAACAACAAAAAACAACAAATTAGCGAAATATTAAACATCATATTAAAACAAAATTACTTTGAGTTCAACGGAGAATATTACATCCAAGAAGATGGACTACCAATGGGATCTCCACTATCAAGCATTATGGCAGAAATATACATACAACAGTTAGAAGATAAAATCAACACCATCATAAAAGAGACAGACCCAAACATTAAATGGATAAGATACGTCGATGATATATTAATAATATACGACAATCAAAAAACCAACATAGACAATATCCTCGAAAAAATAAACCAAATTAACAGAAACATAAAATTTACAATAGAAAAAGAATCAAACAACACCATAAACTTCCTAGACTTAACACTAATCAGAAAAGAAAACCAGCTTGAATACAAAATATACAGAAAACCCACACAAACAGACATCACTATACCTAAACACTCACTACACCCACATACACACAAAATGGCCGCATACAGATACTTAATAAACAGAATGCTAAATATACCACTTCATAACGACGAACGAGAAAAGGAGTACAACATCATAATACAAATAGCAGAAAGAAATGGATACAACAAAAAAACAATAGAAAAGCTAGTAAAACAAATCAAAAACAAACAAATCAACAAAACCGAAAACAAAACACCGGAAACAAACACAAAATACACAACATTCACTTATAACCACCACATCAAAAAAATAACACAAACACTCAAACAATATGACTTAAAAATGAGCTACAAAACCAATAACAAAATAATAAACAAAATAAATAAAAAACAAGAACACAACCCACATGAATTAAACGGAATATATCAAATAGAATGTAACACATGCAATAAAAAATATATAGGAATGACAAAGAAATCAATAGAAACAAGATTCAAAGAACATATAACAGCATTGGATAAAATCCACATACCTAGCTACAAATCAAACGTAGCTACACACATTCACGGCACAAAACACCAAAAACCAGACATCACCCAATTAAAACTAATGAAACATGTTAAAGACCACAAAAAAATGGAAATCTGGGAACAATACTACATTCAACAAACAAACAATAGAAAACAATTAATGCCAGAACAAATCCAAGTACAAACATTTAAACAAAACTTAATAAAGGCCATACAAATAGACAAATTATTAAACCACAGTGATCAAGACAGAAGACCGATACACACGACACAGTCCGAAGGCACAACCAATCAGAGAACAGGAAACCGACCACTAGAAGCTCACGGCGCGTGCGCCACCTACAATCTCCGACGTAGACCAGACAGGAGCGATAGCAGCCAGTAGCGTGCTGATGATGAACCGGGACGGTTCGAAACTGCAGTCCACGCAAACCAATAAGAAATCACAAACGTACAGCAAACAAATAAAGTGTATATTTAAAAGTGATTACAGTGTAGTGCAATATTCCTAAAGATATTAAAGCCACACAAGGTAATAACGCACAAATAATTAACACCAATAACGAACATACTAATAACACGTGTACAGTGAGTAACTACAAAATAGGGAAAATTCCAGAAACATGAATACAACACAAGATAATAACACACAAAATGGCCAACATGACAGCGATAACATACAGACAAACATCAAATTATTCAAAAATACTTACAGGAAAATATATTATAACAAAGCCAACATATACTTCAATAGAGAATGCCTAAGACACAAATTAACACCAAAATACGCTAAAATCACTGTTCATAACCATACCAATACGGCCAAATACACCCAAACACAAGCAGAAAAACTATACATCACGAACGAAATAAAACATCAATACAGCAACATAACCACACTTACAAAAAAATTATATAGACTTCATCTTTTATTAGCAAACCAGATGAAATACGACACATGGACACAAACATATAACAATATAATGCACAACATAAAAACCGATTATAAACACAAATTAGAGAAAATAAACAAAAAACTACACAACCTTAAAAAGAACAAACTAGATAATGTAAACATAACAACCACAACACACCACATATTTCAGGATAGATTTATAAACATAACAGACACAAAATTCACAAAAGAAGAAAAAGAATTCATAGAAAACAACATAAAAACCAACTTTTTAGATACAAAAAAATCTACAATAGAGAACATAATAGTGGACACACAACACGCGATAAACTCAATAAATAGCCCAAACTTAGAACCACTGAAAAACCAACTAGCAACAGAAATAAACAGAATTATTGACAAGACTAAATCAAAAAACCATACACATGAAAAAATGATCAAACAAATAAGAAACAAAGTCACATATAACAACATAACAATAGCAAAAACAGATAAAAGCGACGCACTAATAGCAATAAAAACACAGGACTATATAGAAAAAACAAACACTTTCATCTCAACAAACAAATGCAAAAAACTGAACGAAAACCCAACGAAAAAATTCCAAAATCAAATATTAAACATCATAAAAAAACACAAGACAATATTCAACCAAAAAACAACACATTATTATAACAACAACCCTAAAGCACCACCAATGACAGGAATAATAAAAATACACAAAACGGGATACCCAATAAGACCACTCATCAACTTCAAAGATGCACCTTCATACAAAATAGCAAAGGAAATGGACCAAGTACTAAAACAAGAAATACAACTAGAAAACAAATTTAACATAAAAAACTCCATAGAACTAGTGGATAAACTAGAAAATATAAACATAAACAAAAACACACGACTTGCCTCATTTGACATAACAAATATGTACACCAATATACCAATTAACGAAACTACAAATATAATCGAAAATAAAATGCAAAATAACAACAAAAAACAACAAATTAGCGAAATATTAAACATCATATTAAAACAAAATTACTTTGAGTTCAACGGAGAATATTACATCCAAGAAGATGGACTACCAATGGGATCTCCACTATCAAGCATTATGGCAGAAATATACATACAACAGTTAGAAGATAAAATCAACACCATCATAAAAGAGACAGACCCAAACATTAAATGGATAAGATACGTCGATGATATATTAATAATATACGACAATCAAAAAACCAACATAGACAATATCCTCGAAAAAATAAACCAAATTAACAGAAACATAAAATTTACAATAGAAAAAGAATCAAACAACACCATAAACTTCCTAGACTTAACACTAATCAGAAAAGAAAACCAGCTTGAATACAAAATATACAGAAAACCCACACAAACAGACATCACTATACCTAAACACTCACTACACCCACATACACACAAAATGGCCGCATACAGATACTTAATAAACAGAATGCTAAATATACCACTTCATAACGACGAACGAGAAAAGGAGTACAACATCATAATACAAATAGCAGAAAGAAATGGATACAACAAAAAAACAATAGAAAAGCTAGTAAAACAAATCAAAAACAAACAAATCAACAAAACCGAAAACAAAACACCGGAAACAAACACAAAATACACAACATTCACTTATAACCACCACATCAAAAAAATAACACAAACACTCAAACAATATGACTTAAAAATGAGCTACAAAACCAATAACAAAATAATAAACAAAATAAATAAAAAACAAGAACACAACCCACATGAATTAAACGGAATATATCAAATAGAATGTAACACATGCAATAAAAAATATATAGGAATGACAAAGAAATCAATAGAAACAAGATTCAAAGAACATATAACAGCATTGGATAAAATCCACATACCTAGCTACAAATCAAACGTAGCTACACACATTCACGGCACAAAACACCAAAAACCAGACATCACCCAATTAAAACTAATGAAACATGTTAAAGACCACAAAAAAATGGAAATCTGGGAACAATACTACATTCAACAAACAAACAATAGAAAACAATTAATGCCAGAACAAATCCAAGTACAAACATTTAAACAAAACTTAATAAAGGCCATACAAATAGACAAATTATTAAACCACAGTGATCAAGACAGAAGACCGATACACACGACACAGTCCGAAGGCACAACCAATCAGAGAACAGGAAACCGACCACTAGAAGCTCACGGCGCGTGCGCCACCTACAATCTCCGACGTAGACCAGACAGGAGCGATAGCAGCCAGTAGCGTGCTGATGATGAACCGGGACGGTTCGAAACTGCAGTCCACGCAAACCAATAAGAAATCACAAACGTACAGCAAACAAATAAAGTGTATATTTAAAAGTGATTACAGTGTAGTGCAATATTCCTAAAGATATATATATATATATATATATATATATGTATATATATATATATATATATATATATATATATATATATATATATATATATATATATATATATATATATAATACCATCAAGGTAATTCAGTTTAACAACAAGCTCTTCACTAATCGAACTTCCAGTCTCCGAACCTGTTTATAACATTACCGGCATCACTAAAAAGACTCGTGTCTCCTTCGGGGAGAATAGCAATTTAGGACATCGGCAGTACAGCCACTAATATATGACTTAATAGAACACGTGTGTGCGTGTAGCCTCGTACAGATTTTATCTATGTAAATGCACATATCGCTTTATATACAAAATTAAATGTTTGGCTTCCAGTCAGATTTCATCATTATTTTATAGAACGGGCGGCCCATAAAGACACGAGGGGATAGGGGAAACCTCTGACAGAACTGTTGCATTATTCACTCCTATCAGCAAATAGAATAAATCAGTTTATCTGGTTTAGTGCACCCCTGCGACAATACACAACCTTTTTATCTAAAGCGGTTAGTTCGGTCATGAAATCCGCTGTCGAAATTTTTATTTTACTTAACGATTATTACAGCATAGCGTGCGTACGTCACTATTTTTAATCATCGCGTTTATTTTACGCATTTTTATGAGTAGGCCGTGACAAAATCTAATCCATAAATCCAAAGTGTAATCTAGTGAAGCAGTTTATAACGAATAAGTATAAGACGCGTCCATGAGTGTTAATTTAAAAATTCAGTGGGGACACCTCCTATAAGAGTCCAAACGCAGCATGTGTTATGGTAGCGAATTTTCATGAAATATTTTCAAATTTAATAACTCTATTCGTCTTTATTATAAAACTACTTTTGTTATATAATAAGATCTCTATTAGATCATTTCAGTCAAATTACGTTATTAGTCATTTTCGGAGATACAACTTTTTTGTTTGTTTTTGTTACAGACCGGGATCAGATTGGGCTGACTAACGAACTTATTCAAGCTATTAACAAAATAAAGACATGTAGCAAGCTTAATCAAAATCAGTTAATTTTTAGGCTATCGGTTGGATAAATATGTAACATGACACAGTAATGACGAGAAAAGACATAGACCTGTTTCATCATTTGTAACGATTACGTTTCTTTACTGCTTTAATTATTCAAAATAAACCTGTAAGAGACTTATTTAAGAGCCGACAATCCAATATATGTAAGACAATTCTTGTTTTGATTCGAAATTATTTTCATGAAATGTCGCTAAATCTTCAAGTACCGTAAACCCCTTTACTGTATTTTCTAATTTGTACGTTAAAATTCAATATATGTTTGCCATGCGAAACTACCTCGCATTATTACTGAATAAATATTTCCAGGAACGAAATAAGCATTGAAAATATACGTTAGGAATATTCGAGAACAAAATATTGTTTATCTTGGAATTTTCCGTAATCGGTGATGACACCCAACGACCGTTTGAAAACGTTGCACATAATTCGCGGCAAAACCTTCAACTGTAGACGCGGGAGGTGGGACGTCAGGAAAGCGGGGCAAGAGCTGAACGGCACAGACGTTACCTCGAGGACTCTCCGCTGATTATTGTCAGTGATTGTATGGAGTAATTAAAGTGATTTTTGGGTTTAATTAAACATCGTATTCAGCATAAAAACGCGAGCTAACTCGTGGCTCTTTGTTCCGTTCCTGTTGATTTCTTGTAATCAAAAAGAATTCCTGGTTATTACCGAACCTTAGGTCAATTGGTAGTGAATTTTACTTAAGCAAACACATTAACCCTGAAAATACAATTTAAATTTTCGTAGTATTTTTGGGGACAGTGGCCAGCCATCCTGACGCCATTTCAATGAGTGTGAAATTTTTATTTTGTCTTCCACATCCGTCAGCGATAAGTCGCATAGTCGTGTAGGGTTCCAGAGATTTGCTCTGTAAGGCATGAGGCAATTTTGTTAGAACGTTTTGCAAACTGGTTTCCATCCCATCAATAGGATGTTACTTTTTCTGGACTGAATTATCCCTTTAAGTACACTTCGACAATTGTAAATATAAAATTGTCTCCTGTAATACGCTACTTGGTCAGGAAATTTGAAAAAAATACTAGTTTTTCTGGCAGTCGAAAGATATTGTTACAAAGCACTTCAATATATGTAGGTGCGGTGTTGACACATCTCCAAAACTTCCCCTACATCTGGGAATTCTTGCACAATCTGGCAACACCCCCAGAGTCGATGCAATAGAAGAAATTGAACAGATCAACTAACAAACAGAAAATGTGGACAGGAAAGTAGAAAATGTGGACAAGAAAATATGGACATTAAATAAGAGTGGTGGACAGGAAAGTAAAAAATGTAACAGGTGATTTGAACAAACAATGGGAAGAAGTGGAACGGTTGAAAGAACAAATGAAGATGATGAAAGGCACAGAAATCAGACATAAAGAACTGACAGAACAGGTGATGCGCCAGACTGGTATAACTCAACCAAGAGGAGTTACTGGAATATCCCCAGTTCAAAACCGTCCGGAAGAAGATATGCCAGCCGTGCAGCAGCTTCATGGAAGCTTAAAGCCGCCGACTTTTGACGGAGAAACATAGTGGCCCATGTACAGGAGGCAATTTGAGGCGGCAGCTCTCAGCAATGGGTGGAGCGAACAACAGGCAGCAACTGCTCTAATTCTCTTGCTTCGAGGTAAAGCCCTAGAAATCGTCCAGAACGCCCCGGAGTCGTAACAGCAAAACTACTTAACAGTGATAGAGGCCCTAGATTTGAGATATGGTAACAAGTACATGAGCCAGGTCTACCAGGCACAACTAAAGATAAGGGTCCAGAAGCCCTATGAGACTCTGCAAGAATTTAGTGCCGAAGTGGAGAAACTTGTGCGACTGGCGTATCCCCAAGCCCCAGAAGAATTTGTCAACCGGATCACCGTCTAGACCTTCATCGATGGGGTACTTGATAACGAGATGCAACAAGCTTTGAGGCTCGGAAGGTTCAAAACACTTACAGACTGCGTAATTTATGGCTTGGAATTTGAAGCAGCGAAGAATGCATCTCAACCTCGCCGCAACAGTCTGCGCGAAGTGAAAGAGACAGAGGACCATGCAGACACGACAGAGGAACAAAGGCAGGAAATCAAGTTGATGAAGGAAGCCATAAGTAAGCTGACTGCAACGGTTGGAGCACGTAAGACGAAAGCAGATTGGTCCCACATAGAATGCTACAAGTGTAGTGGGAAAGGGCACATAAGTAGGCAGTGCTCACAAACCCAACAGGTTGTTCGCAGAAGACAAGAATTCCCAGATGTTGGGGAAGTTTTGGAGATGTGGCGTCACCGCACATACATCTACTGAAGTGCCTTGTAACAATATATTAAAAGTGATTCTTTATTTTCTCGAAGCAGGTCATAGAAATCTGTAGCCTGTAACCTATATATGCATTTTTGGGCCATGAGATTGCATTTTTCTCCTTTTTCTGACGTTGATCTAATTTTTTCCCTAGCTCTAGGTATGTGAAACGTACATCTGTACGTGGCGTAATCATATGTTATAAGTTGTGTTTAACACATTTCTAAAACAACTATGTTTTACAGGACCTTCACTTTCATCACTGCACAGTTTTCACAATTTTTGTATGCATAAATCTAGTGAAATTAATTTCTACGGGACGTGCGAGAACGACAGTAACGACATTCAATACACTTCTGTTTATTTGTAAAATTTTCCTCGCTTTGCTTTTTTACCTGAAAGAGATGTGCCTTTTTATCTCCACCTCTTCTCTCTGCCACCACTGTTAAAAATGCTTTGGTGAGTGGATTTATTCTAAACCTCCATATTCCAAGCACGCCAATTAAAGTTTTTAAACAAACAGGAACCATTTTATTCATGTTTGAGATTCAAATAAAGTATTTGTCTGGCTAGTTCTGACAGCATAACTACGATTTTTTTTTATTTCAACAACACACCACGAGGGCTTACAGCCTAAATACTATCGTACCGTGGGTGTCGACAAGGAGGAAAAAGGCAACTTGTTAATTCTGGACTTGAAGGTTTGGAGGTTTGGCAGAGAAGGAAAAACATGTTCCGGCAAGGAATTCCACAACTTGGAAGTCCTTGGGAAAAAGAGCGGGCATAAAATGTTCTATGTCTGGTGACCTGGACAGTGAAAGGGTGCATTCGCTCTGTCCCCCTGGTAGATCTGTTGTGGGCAGCAGGTGGAGGAACTATAGAAGAAAGCTCCTCTGAGCAGTGCCCGTGCAGATATCTAAAAAAAAGAGAGAGAGAGGTCACCAACGGCACGTCGGTGGGCAAGGGATGGCAGCCTTTGGGTGAGGGTAGGGCCACCGATGAATGGAGTCCAGGATAGCGAGTGTAGAAGCGGCAGCAGCACCCCAGATGATGGGGAAGCAGTATTCGAGGTTTGGTCTTATTTGTGAAGTATATAAGGTATAGAGATTAGCTGGTGAAAAGTATTTGCGAGCCCGGAAGAGGAAACCTAATTTCTTAGCAGTCGCTTCTGCAATTGATGTGACATGTTGGTGCCAATTGAGATTTCGATCCACAGAAATACCAACAAGTGAAAAGGACTCGTTACTTTGAATAACTTGGTTGTTTATTGACATGGGTCTAGGGCTAGTGTATCTCTTATGAGAAAGAAAGCAAGACTGTTATTTGGCGGGGTTGAATTGTACAAGATTTCTACTTCCCCATTCTAATATTTTTTGGAGATCCACGGAGACAGAACCCTCCATGAGTCTGCGATTCTTATCTAATTGGGCTAAAGAGACAGACTTAGAATATTGCATATTTGAGTGGAGGGTGCTGTCGTCCGCGTACTTGTGAACGCGGTTGGATGTGATAGAGATGAGGTCATTGATGTGGAGAAGAAACAAAGTAGGGGCTAAAGCTGAACCTTGAGGAACTCCTGCATTAATTGGATACAGTTTAGAGGAATGGCCATCCACGACAACAGAAATGCTCCGGTTGGAGAGGAAATTTGCTGTCCATTTAAATTTAAAGAATTAATTTTAATAATATACCTTACTAATAATGTACAATTCTTATGAAAATTCACTACTATAATTCACTTGCTGCGTCCCGAACATTTTTAGTTTTGCGTATTTCTGACCCAAGGCGTTGTGTAAAAATTTAGGAGGCGTCTACTGGAGGGTTAAGACTTATAAGACTAATATTTGTATAGTTTTGATGAACTTCTTTTATCAACTAGGGGCAGATATAATCAATAATCTGTTATTATACTACCCCATGTTGATTCAATATCCTTACTGACTGATAATGCTATACATACAAGACCATTTATTATTGATATTTACTTTATCCTGTAAATAGAATGCAAATAAACATGAAAATCATGATGTCTCTCTATATGTTTCTTAATATGACTACTGACGATGATGGATTACAGCATATTGCTTTGACTCTTCGCAGGCCAAGCAATAATGACAGAATTTATTCTCAACAAACAAATTCATTAAATAACGCCGTCGTTATCTAGTATCTCACATTACTCGGCCTTTTAAAGTCATCGACTTAAAGCCATTAAAAGAGCGGTACTTGACTTGTGTTGCGTGTTCTGTTCGGGTAACCTAATTAAAATTTTAATTTTTATCGTTGTAACGAAAGTGAATGTTGCTTCGAGAAAGCTAGAGTGTTCAAATAATGCCGCTTCATATTTAGTTTCCCAAGAAACACCCAATGTGTCTTTTTGAGCGAAGCTGTACTTCTTAGAGATTCATGTTGATTAGAGGAAATACCATTGACGGTAGCTTCAGACGGTGTGATAAGGCCAAAGCTAATTAATTGGCTATTAGTATTAAGTGTGAATTTCTTACGATGTAAAGAGGGAATCAGAGACTTATAATGGGATAACAAAGAGAAAGAGTGAGCGAAAGAAGTTACATTTTATGACACAAGTCGTAGTCATCATCATAGTCTACATGCGATGTGGCTTGTCGTCGCAACCACAACTCTGTACGGTTAGTAAAGCAACAGGGCTGACGATTAAAAAAGTCGCTGATTGGTTGTCCATCGATTTATTTCTTGAGGTAGTCGTTAAAAAAATACATGAAAAAGCAATACAAACACAACGAAATGACGATGTACTTATCACAAACACAAAATTTACAAGCTGTCACCGGAATATACAACAGAACTGTAGTAAGCCATGGATGTGAGAAGAGACCTGAGCCGTGCCCTAAACTCCCTCATTTTGCGTGTTCTAAAATCTGTGGGTAACTTGTTGAAGCGTTTAATAGATTTATAATATGGACTAGATTCATATCTCGAAGATATGTGAATTGGATATTCGAGTTTATTCGTGATTATTTTCGAATACCCATGATTACCGCCTAGAAGTGTATAGTCAGGCAAGTTTAATTTTGTGTACAATAAGGCCTTGTATATATAAACTGAAAAAACCGTCATTATGCCAAGTTCAGTGAACCACAATCGGCAAATTTAATTGTGAGGAAGATGTAACATCAATAGCCCTTTTCTGAAGAACTATCTATGCACCTCAGAACAGGTACCACACACCTCTATACCATAACTTAATGCAGACTAAACATAAGCAAAATAATATGTGCGAACAGTTTCCAAACTCACTATGTTCCAGTCTTCACAATCAGTATGGTGCAGAAAAAGAAAGCAGACGCAAAACAGAGCCCTGGGGAGCCCGAATAATGTCACTGGCGAAGATCGAACGCACCAAAGCTCAACAACTTGCTGTCGCAAAGAAAGGAAACTCTCAAACCGCTGTAGCGGTATACCTTTAATCCCATAGCTACTCAGTTTACTGATCAAAATCTGATGGTTTATCAGATCAAAAGCCTTACTAAGGTCAAGAAACTAGGCCGAAATGTACGACATCCTGCACTGTGTGCGGGAGAACAAGAGGAGGGGCTACACCAACAAGCGGATCCTCATAGCCATAGACAGCCAGGCAGCCCTTAAGGCACTAAGTAGCACACGGGTAAATTCCTGGCTGGTGAGTCAGTGCCAAGTCGAGACGAGCGACCTGGCCGGGCAGAATAATGTGACCCTCATCTGGGTGCCGGGTCACTCGGGGGTCAAAGGCAATGAAGAAGCTGACAGTCTCGCAAAGAGAGGGTCAGCAGAACCATTTATGGGACCAGAACCGGCTCTGGGCGTGACAGAGTACTGCCAGGGAAGCCATTAAGTGGTAGGTCAGAAAGCAACACAAGATGTACTGGGCAGACTGTCCAGGGCTCAGACATGGGAAGTCATAATTCACGGACCCAGTTCAAAGAGAGCTATGGAGCTGCTAAATTTTAGCAGAGGACAGCTCAGAAACACAACAGGTCTCTTGACGGGACACATGACCGTCAAGAAACACCTGCATAAAATGGGGCGGTTCGAAAGGGACCTCGTATGCAGACTCTGCGGCGAGGGGGAGGAATCAGCCCAGCACATCTTGTGCGAGTGTAAAGCTCTGGACCACAAAAGACAACTGATCTACGGACAGTCTAGACCGGAGACAGAGCAATATAAAACTTCACCCTACCAATCGCTGTGCAGACTAGTTCAAGGCACAGTGATTTTGGAATTGGTGGAGTAAGACTAAGGGTATGCACAATCAACCAAAGGTTGCAGTGCTATCGGGGCGGCAAGGCCGCGGACGAGCCCTGAGGGAACAAAAAAAAAAGGCCAAGAAACACACCAAGACATGTTTCACCGTTCTCTAAGCATTTGCTTAAGAGATTTACACACTCAGTTGTTGCTGTTGAGTGTCCTTTCCTAAAGACATACTGATCTTTGTTAAAAAGATTGAACCAATAAGAAAAGCTGTAAGCTGCTTAGAGGCAACTCTCATATATCTTTGAAAATACGCTTGTGATGGACACACAAGTCTATAGTTTTCTAAAACGGAAGTAGAACCATTTTTATGTAGTGGCATACTTTTTGACAATTTAAGCTGCGAAGGAAACCATCCAGAGCAGAAATTGTTTATCAAAATAGTTGCAGGGATACAAGCCTCAGTTGTATACCGCTTGAGGAGCACATAATTGATCCTATCGAAACCAGAAGAAAACTTTACTATCAACCCCACTATTTCATCAAGAACCTCTTTTTCAGTTACAGGAGCATAGAACATAGACAAATTGTTAGATGGAAAAGATTTCAAAACTTGAGGGTGCCCGCAGTACCATACATCTCCAGGATTGTGTCACAAAAGCAATTAAATGCATTTGCACATTTCAGTGTATCGCTCAAAATGATATCATTTGCCAACAATTTTAATTGGTGTCTTTTGCCGACATTTTTCTTGCCACTATTGATAACAACCCAGACTGCTCTGTTTTTATTTGTGGAGTCTCTGATTAAGTTTTCGTGGTACAAAATCTTAGCAGCCACAAGAACACTGCTGTAATTTTTTTTTGTATTTCTTGTGATAATCACTAGAGACCGTTAGCTTGTTGAATAAGAATGTATAAACTTTTAGCTTTCTACTGGATACATAGTCTTTATGTAGAACATTTTGAATTAATTGTTGTAACAACATACCTAATTCTCTGAGACCATAGTGGTTTGATTATCATTGGTATAGCATACTGGTGAGATCTAAACGGAACGAAATCGGTATGTGTTTCTGATGATGGCCCGAATACAACCACCCGTATATACATTGTTCCCTGTGTTTGGGAGAAACTAACAGGACCATTACAATTTAACCCCACCAAATCTCAGTCTGTAAAATTCAACCCCACCAAATCTCAGTCTTGCTTTCTTTCTCATAAGAGATACACCAGCCCTAGACCCATCACAATGAATAACCAAGTTATTCAAAGTAATGAGTCTTTTTCTCTTGTTGGCATTTCTGTGGATCGAAATCTTAATTGGCATCAACATGTCACATCAATTGCAGAAGCGGTTGCTAAGAAATTAGGTTTCACCAGCTAATCTCTATACCTTATATACTTCACAAATAAGGCCAAACCTCGAATACCGCTCCCGCATCTGGGGTGCTGCTGCCACATCTACACTCGCTATCCTGGATTCCATTCAAAAGACAGCTACACGTCTCATCGGTGACCCTACCCTCACCCAAAGGCTGCCATCCCTTGACCACCAACGTGCCGTTGGTGACCTCTCTCTCTTTTATAGATATCTGCACGGGCACTGCTCAGAGGAGTTTTCCTCCATAGTTCCCCCACCTGCTGCCCCCAACAGATCTACCAGGGGAACAGAGCGAATGCACCCTTTTACTGTCCAGGTCACCAGACATAGAACGTCTTGTTATGCCCACTCTTTTGTCCCGAGGACTTCCAAGTTGCGGAATTCCTTGCCGGCACATGTTTTTCCTTCTCCTCCGAACCTTCAAGTCCAGAATTAACAAGTTGCCTCTTTCCTCCTTGTCAACACCCACGGTACGATAGTATTTAGGCTGTAAGCCCTCGTGGTGTGTTGTTGAAATAAATAAAAAAATAAAAAAACAATAGTTGGTTGATTGTTTACAATCTCTATGTGTAACATTTTGTGTTCCTTACAGCTGTCGACACAACATGGTACCTAGATATGTACCCGGATGGTGACTCCGTCGTACATCTCGCATTGTACAACAGGGTTAGAACCTCGGTGGTTCAGGGGTAAGAACGTGTGCCTCTGAACCGAAGGGTACTGGGTTCGATCCCAGGGTACTCCTTTCACTGTTTCAGTACAAACTGTAACATTAACATCAACCGAGGTTCTGGCATTGTATTTGAGCAAGTTGAATGTCTGCACGTTCCGCCCTTCGGAGCGGGCGTAAAGCCGCCGGTCCCGTGTCCATGCGATGTTGGGCACGTTAAAGATCCTTACCCTCCTTACAGAAAGGCAGGGGTTCGGCAAAATTTACAGGATAGTGAGGTGAAAATGCTCCCTGGCGTCGATGATTGGCCAAGGTTAAAGAAACAAAACACACACACACACACATACGACAGGGTCGCAATCTCAGTGCGGAACCAGGTAGTATGTTGTCACGACAGCTCTAGCTTATAGCTTGAGACTGTGTACAACCAACTAACAATTTTGTAAATTGTCAGCCCTGGTCCATTTCTTCCATAATCCAGAGACAATGTAAATAAGGCTACATGTATACTCGCCGTAATTAGAAACGCAGCCCGGTTTCGCTTTAATTAGAGCTCGTCACTACGCTTTCCTAATCACACAATGTTCTAGAAGGCTGGCTACCATAGCCGTATTACTTTATAGGTGTCTTCTCGCTGTGATTAGTCGGACACATTAAATTTATGCTCAGATTCAGTTCAGCCAGACTGGCGAAAAATTCGGGTTTAAATGCGCTAATGGTTCAAAACCGTGGTCAATAGTCTAAATATGGGTAGATACACAGAATGTATTATTATTCAAGCCGTATTTTGACACTATTTTAGTTAATTTGGTAATTAATATGTATGTACTATCCAACTTCAAATGCTTGTTTTTACTATATAGGTTATACCGGTAACCAGATTGATGCCTGCTTAAATTAGAGACATATTTGTTATTAAAAACATTTTTGAGAAATTTCACTTCCATAACGCACTTGCTGCGTCCAGAATTTCTTTTCTTACAAACATGCATTATATTTCGATGGAAAATGCAAAAATGCAATAGCATAAGGCGTGTTTGATTAAAAAAAAAAAGGAAATTTGTATCACCAACGACTTATGGGCCACTCTGTGATTGTAGAAATATTATTTTAAGATGTAGCTCAAGACACCCTATAATTAATATAAACAAAAATTTTTCATATCTTATATAATAACGGATATACTGAGCTTTATTGATTTTTTACAAAAATTCGACAAACAAACAATCATTAAACGATAAACTCTATAGCTAAGGCCACTGCCAAGCATCAGAGAAAGGGTCTATTTGAAATGAATTTTCTGGAAACATTTTAGTAAAATAAATGACAATGACGGTTGAAACTAAGACTTCAGGGTTTGTAAAACATTCTTCTTGAGACATTTTATTTCTATAGCCCGTATTAGATTCAAATTATTTGCCTAAATGTTGCCAATTTTGACATTTTAAATCGCCACTTTGACGTTTTGAGGAAAACCCCAATTTATTTTTCTTTAAATGCCTATAACTTTTTTGTCTTTTGACATACATAGCTAAATTTTGGTAGGTAACTTACCTATAAGGATGTAGACCTGCGTACCAAATTCGGTTGCCCTTACTTTGTTAATTCCGGAGATATAAATTTTTTTCGAAAGAAAACACAAAATTTTCCGGGAAAACCTGGGCAGATTTTTCTGGCTAACGAACTTATCCAAGCCATTTGCAAAAGGAATTTTTTCACCAAATTTAATCAAAATCGGCCCATTATTTTTTGAGTTATCGGTGTGATACATATATATATATATATATATATATATATATATATATATATATATATATATATATATATATATATATATATATATATATATATATATATATATATATATAGATATAGATATAGATATATATATATAAACATATAAAAATTGAAACTGACCCCGGATATGTTTTCTGGGAGGCCTAATTAGCGCTCATTTGAAAAAAATTTTTCAAAATTCAAAAGTCGGGATCTCCTTATTAGTGAATTTTTTTTAAGAAAATTCACTAAAAAAGTCTGGACGCAGCAAGTGCGTTATGGTAGCGAATTTTTTTAAAATATTTTTAATAGCAAATGTCTTTCTTTGATGAAAGCAGGCATCAAACTTTGTTGCCTATATATTAGAAACAATGTAGCATATTTCATCGGAATAAATTTATTGTTTGAAAATATATAAACATTTTTCAAAAGTCTAGATGCAGCAAATGTGTTATGGAAGTGAATTTCCATCAAAATGTTTTTAATAGCACATGCGAGCAGGCATCAATCTGATTATCGATATAGCCTATGTAGTAGAAACAATGTACCATATTTTATCAAAATTACTTCTGGTTTGAAAATATACAAAAAAATTTCGAAAATAAACTTAAATGTTGGTTTTCTAACCAACAAAGCTTACGTTAATAGCAAATTGAGTTATTGAAATTTGAAGGATTTAATGAAAATTCGGTAAATTTGCAGATTAGCTCCCGAACGCTTTTCAACAAATTGTTTTCAGAAACATTACTAGGACCCCTTCTAGATGCACAAGCCACAAGAAAAATTTCTTGTTCACACCCCCCAAGGAAGTTATGGGACTGGGAGTGAATAGGGGAGCTGTGCGGGGTAGGCAGGGTTTAAGTGGGATATGGCTTCAAGATGTGAAAAAGACAGCTTTCAAGCCCGCTTTATTCGAATTTTCTGTTCATATTTCCTTTTTACTACCTACCCCGCCCAGCACCCCTACTCACTCCTGGTCCCGCAACTTCCGTGGGATGTGTGAACAAGAAATTTTTCTTGGGGTTTGTGGATTCAGGGGGACCCTAGCCAGGTTTCTGAAAACAGTTTTTCGAAAAGCGTTCGGGAGCTAAACTGCAAATTTACCGAAAATTCGCTACCAAAACGCACTTATTACGTCCAGTTTTTTTAATAAACGCAAAAATGCATTAACAAATTTGTTCTACGAAAATTAGCTAAAAAAATTATAGACCGTTAAACCATAAACTTCACTAAACCTACAAATAAATATCCAAAAACTTAACTAAACTAACAGCCAAAGCATCAAAGAAAGCGTCTATTTGAAATGGATATTGTGTAAATATTTTAGTAAAATGAAGGGCAATGACGGTTGAATCTGAAACTTAAGGGTTTGTAGAACACTCTTCTTGCAAGATTTTCAATCGGTATTTGTTTCACATTCTTTGCCTAAACATTGCCAATTTTGACGTTTAAAATTGCGAGTTTGACGTTTTGGGGAAAACTCCAAAATTTGTTTCTTTAACTGCCCATAACTTCGTTGTCTTTAAAGCTAGAGACCCAAATTTTGGTACAGAGTTTATAATACAAACACGCGCACCAAATTTGATTGCCCTTACTTTGTTATTTACGGAGATGTGATTTTTTTTAGAAAGAAACATTTTCCGGGAAACCTGGTCAGATTTTCCTGGATAGCGAACTTATTCAAGCCACTTGCAAAAGGAAGGTACTCACCAAATTTGATCAAGATCGGTCCATTTTTTTTTGAGTTATCGGTCAGATATATATATATATATATATATATATATATATATATATATATATATATATATATATATATATATATATATATATATATATACAGATCTCTTCATTAGCGAATTAAAAGAAAAAATTCCCTAATACTGACGGAGTTTACGGGATCTTTGAAAAATTGTATTAGTTTCACTACAAAAGGCACCAACTTTAAATCTGAGCCTCTTTTCGCGACTATGGCTGGTGCTAGCGAGCAGCCTTACCTTGCTGACCTTTTTTTACAAGCCCGTTAACCAAAGTTAAGCGGGTGGTTTGTTTCCCAAATTTTCTAGGCTGTGAGCTAAAAACTTGGCGAACTGTGTCAGCACTTTTATCAATTATTGACGCTCCCATTTCTATTTTACTAGCCTAAATTTTTTTACAAACACCTCCCATATCTTTTGTAAAAGATGTGAAATATTTTCAGATTCCCAAAATGTTTCTGCGTTTGGGTAAGTATGAGAAAAATACTTGACAGTTGTTTAAATTTTTTCGCTACAAAAGACAACTTTTAACTGTCTGCGTCTTTTCGCGACTATAGCCGGTCACTAAAGAGCATATCATCTTACTAACGTGATTGTTTCTCGAACCTTTTTTTAAAATTAGTAGTTTGTTTCCCAATTTTTTTAAGTTTAAAATAAAAATATTTGAGGAGTTGGTTCAGAATTTTTATTTGATTAATCAAAGCTAGAGCGAGTTTTACGTCACAAGTCTTAAATGCAGGGTTGGCAAAAAATATGTTTTTTTTTAAATTTTATACAGAACAAACTGTTTTTTTTTTAAATTTGAAACAATTTTTTTTGTTTCAAACGCGTTTTTTATACATGGAATAAAAAACATGTTTTAAAACAACAACAACTAAGAATAAAAACGAAACGTCATTTGAACTTGGGTATATGCGCTAATAAGTTTACCAAGCGACAATGGTAAAATAAAGAAGAAGACTTATTCTCAGTATCAGTGCTCTATTTGCCTTCTCTTGTGTTGAGGTTTGATACATAATTAAATGGTGGGAAGTGGGAAATCACGCATATATTCATATATTCCATATTTAGATTAACAGTGTCAAAATAACAAATAAGAATGTCTAGACGGAGAAAGGACCCAGTTTGGTCTAACTTTTTAGAAACAGCGGCATTAAACACACAAACAAAAAGGGTGATATATAAAAAGTGTAACTTCGAAATGGCAGCTTTGGTGGCTCGGATGAAAAAACATGTAAACAAATGTAAGCAGAAGCAGATAGAAGATCCAGTCACTGATGACTCAAATGATAAGAGTAGTGATTATGTGGCCACGGCAACTACAGCAAGTGGATCATTGGCTGCAAGTTGTTTGGTAGCTAAATGTAAGTTTTACCACTGAATTTTGTTAAGATTTAATAGAATGCTGTAAAACTGGTGTGGGCCAACTTCAACTGTTAACTGCATGTTTTTATCCTGTTCAAGTTCAGTGATTTTCAATTTGTTCAGTTAAATTCTTGAATCCGAATTTGATTATAACTTAATATTGCCATTATCTTTTTTTAGCTTCTGGTTCTTCTCTAAAGACTTGTGAAAAAAACAGTTTTAAAAACAAACAGAAGTCATTCGTTCATCATTAAAACAACACCGACTGATACGGCGATGTTTGACACACAAATCGCAAAGTTTGTTATGCTACGAACTCATCATTCAGGCTTGTGGAACATAAAAAATTTAAAAAATTATTAGAATTATTACATCCGGGGTATTTGCCTCCTAGCCGAAAGATTATAGCCAATGAATTATTGGACAAAGTATATGAACAAGAGTCTGCAAAAATCAACTCAAATTTGAAGGGGAAGATAGTATGTATGTCACAAGATGGATGGAGCAATATTCATAGTGAGTCCATAATTTGTGTATCTGTGACGGATGTAGTGGATGAGAAAGTATATTTATGCGATACAATTGATACAAAAGATAATAGTCACACTTCAGAATATTTGTTAAAGTTAGCTATCGATTCATTAAAAAGATGTCACAAATACAACTGTACTGTGAGAAGCTTTGTAACTGACAACGCTGCCAATATGACAAAGATGAGATCACTATTATAAACTTGCGAAGAGCTAGGATCACCTGATATCTTAACTTATGGGTGTTCAGCACACATCATGAACCTACTTGCCCATGACATCGAGATTCCTAATATAAATAGTCATGTCACAAATATTATGAAATATTTTCAAAATACTCACTTTGCTGTCGCTAAATATAAGCAAGCTGGTGGTAAAGCCTTAGTATTACCTCAGGATGTCAGATGGAACACCCTGGCTAACTCTCTCAAATCGTATCTCGAAAACTGGCATATACTGTCAACAGTTTGTACTGAGAATAGGTTATCAATTGATGTTAATGAATGAAGTTAGTGAACGATATGAATTTAAAAATTAATGCTAGTGATTATCTTGAAAAGTTAAAGCTAATTTCTGTGGCATTAGACTAGGTACAAAGAAACAATTGTAGTATTAGTGAAGCAACTGAAATTTGGCTGACTTTAATTCAGGACTTTCAAGCTTATTCTGCAGCTGCAGTTGGAAAACGTTTTCAAATGGCAACGTCTCCTAGTCATTTTCTTGCTAATTTATTAGATCACCGTTTTTGTGGAAGAAAATTAACCAACAAACAAACTGATGAAGCTATGGAATATGCAAATACTTTTCATCCTAATATTGTGGCAATAATAATGTCATTTCAAGCAAGCGCAGAACCCTGTAAGGGGTACCTTTTTTCCCCAGATGCTATTAAAAATGTAAAACACATCACCTGGTGGCTGTCTATAGAAAGGAAAATAAGTAAAGAGATGCTTGATGTAACAAAACAGCTTCATATAGCAGTTGCTTCAACTGCGGTAATCGAAAGGCTTTTCTCGTCATTTGGGCTTGTACACAGCAAGCTTAGAAAGCAGTTGGGTGTGGAGAAGTCAGCAAAGTTAGTAACATTATTTACTTGTTTGAATTAAACGAATTCATATTCTAAATAGGTTTTTTCTCTTTCCTCTGTGTTGAATACTTTTTGTTTTGAAGAAAAAAAAAATTTTTGTTTTGAAAATGAATTTTATCAATGATTTTTAGTATTTAGTGAATTTTTATTAAGAAAATTCACTAATAGAGACGTATCGATGGTGAGACTTTCGGAAAGTTTCTTCAAATGAGCGCGAATTAGGGCCACTGGAACCCATTTCCAAGGTCAGTTAAATAGGTTATATATATATATATATATATATATATATATATATATATATATATATATATATATATATATATATATATATATATATACATATAAAAATTCAAATGGACCTTGGTTTCGGGTTCTAGGGACCCAAATTTGCGGTCATTTGAAAAAAAATTTGCAGTCTCACCATCGATACCTCTCCATTAGCGAAATTTTTAAAATAAATATTCGCTCTTATGTTGTATGTTACATGTTACATATACACAAAGATATTGGTTTTGTTTTTGTTTGTTAATACACAATTATGGTATTAACTTTTTCAATTTATTTTATTTAAGTTACTATCAATAATGCTCAAACTCAAATAAAATGCCTTGCTCATTGCTTCTTGTGTTAATTTACTGCTGTACTTACCATATTTTTTTAAATAAAATTAAAGCAATTTATTAAAAAGAAAGTTATTTATTAAAAAATTATTATTTATAGAAAATTAAAAAACTCATGCAAAAAAAACAGTTATGTAAAACAAACCGTTTTAAAACATGTGTTTAAAACTGTTTAAAAAAATATGTTTTAAACACTAGGCGTGTTTTAAACATGTTTAAAAAGAGGTGTTTAAAACAAATGTTTTTAAACATGCCAACCCTGCTTAAATGTTTTCTAAACAGGCCTGAATTATAATTAATACTATAATTATATGAACTGAAATGTTTCCTAACCACGTCCCATCTCTTTTGTGAAATTGTTTTTCGAACTTTTTTAAAGTGGGTAGTTTTTCCCAATTTTTTAAGGTTTAAAATTAAAATATTTGAAGAGTTGATTCAGAATTTTATTTATTATTCAACGCCATAGAAGTTTTGCTTCACTAGCCTGAAATGTTTTCTAAACACCTCCCCTCCTTTTTTGCAAAATCTGTAAAAACCTTTCGAGTTCCCCAAAATATTTCTATGGTTACAATAGAAACACTTGATGGGTTGTTTGCGGAATTTTTATTAGCTTCACAACAAAGGACATCAACTTGTCGAAACAGGTTTTATTATGGCATTCTGCGAAAAAAACACCTTGTTTGTTTTTATTATAACAAGGACGTCACTTTTGTCATAATACATCTAGATAACAACCATAGCTTCACTCGATGTCATTAAACTAGATTGCATTTGAGTCGATTTATGCCTGACCTAACAATTACGTCAGGCTATAAATAAATACTTTGGTTATTTATTCAATTCAAATAGATGAGGGTCAACACATACAAGTAAGGTTACCCAATTTAAACATTACAATATATAACAGTTTTGTTCAGTTTAACACTTTATGGATATAACTTCTATTAGATATATTAAACAAACCTAGAAACTATACTGAAAAGTGAAAGAGATATTCAAACTGAGCAGGTCAACGTGTGATATGGACACAACTAACAAAACTCGCGTAGGTTAGATTTAACACACCCATATTATGATGAATGAAAACTATCTCCAAACAATATAAACTAACTCAAAGCACTTACAATATGATTGTTAGAGCGTAATCCAATTATATTCCGATAAGTTGATGGGTAGAAAACAAAAACACAGACACAAACATAAGTCAGCGGATATACGCACAAGTTCGCCGAATACAAAACACACCACTACGAACGCGACGTTGACATTCGTATAACGGAACGGAGCCTCTCGCGAAACTAAAGCGCTCCCGCGGCTGGCTGAACCGACTAGACGGAATAACAATACACACCGGCAGCCGGTCACGAGCCGTCGCGAGCCAACACGAATGTTGGTCTCGGGTCCACACACACACACACACCTCTTCAAACAAACCTGTTACTACTGACAGACATAGTTTTTTAATGAATATTGAAGATATAAATATAACTACAAGTACACTTGGACATTTGAGTAACACTTTTTCTTTCAGTGACTGAATGATTGAGTGTTGACAAATGCAGCCGGCGATGTGGCACATTCTTGGAAGTCGAAATGTACTGACAGCCGATGATGATACGGGTAGTGCTAGCATAACAATGTTTTTCCAAAAATAACAAAGAATGCACTGCAAATGCAACACTTCTTCATAGGACAGGATCACTGCAAATATTAAAGTATTAAACAATTTTGGACGCAACTGAGGTATGGTAGCGAATTTTCATCAAAATATCCAATTGGTATTTTTTCTTTAACTGACTGATTGTAATTTTGCAGATTAGCACACGCTCATTCAGAAACATGTTTGGAACCACCACTGTATCGATAAATCACAACAGAAATGTGGTATCAAACCTCCAGAAAGTTAGGTGACCCAAAACGAACAGAGATGCTAGGCATGGAAGAAGATTGAAAGGGAATATAAATGAAAAATGCGAAAAAACATGTTAGGTGAATTTCTATAAGCTGCTTTGTTCACATTTTCCGGTTCTGATTTACTCCGCACAGTATTATTTGCTCCGGGTCTCGTAATTTTCTGGGGATTGAAACCATAACATTTACTTTGTGGGTTGTGAATACAGAGGAACTTCTAAGCATCTCGGTAAAAAATTAGAAAGTCACGCCGCCCTGATCGTTTCTTCCCCACAACCCATATTTCGTTAAATTCAAAACTTCATAGAAAAACATAGAAAGGAATACCACGACAGAATGCACCCTCGCAGAAGATCCGTGGAAGGAGAAACTCAAGCATGCTTCAGAAAAAAAATCAGAAAGGACACATCTCGCCACCCCTCTAGTTACCCCACCACCCACTTTTCCAGAAAGGCAGTTGGGTCGCCTAAAGCCAGGGAAAGCAGAAGCATATCCATAATACACCTCCACAGAACTTTAGGTGAAAGGGAAACTGTTTACTAATCGTCAAGAAAAATAAATACCGCCATCTTGCGTCGTTTGCTATTTTGAAACTATCAAAGCATTATTTAGTCTACAGTATTTTACTTGTAGGACCCTCCCATTAGATATCCATATCAAGGGATTTGCTGAGGAAGAAATATTCCGCCATCTTGCGTCTGCCGCCATTTTGAATTCATACAAGTACAATAGTACCATAGTATTGTACTGTCACAGGAATTTAATAGGTTTCACAGATTCCAATCTTCGCTTGGTTAAATTTACAAAATTTCAAATTGATCGGGCAATCTGAAGTAATAATTAACGTTGAAGAAAAATCCACGATGATATTGAAGAATCACATTTTCAAGAACAGTTCTCTAACGTGTGGGATCCTATGGGATTATTTGACAGGTCCATTTTTATTTCCTGGAAAACTAAAAAATGGCATATATTGCAGATTTCTTGCTGAATACTTGCCCGTTCATTGTGCTCGAAAATGTGCAGGTTTTGCTATGAAGGAAAATGTGATTTGCACATTACACTGGACCAGCACATTTAAGCATTCAAACCCGGAATTTTTAATTCAACAGTCTTTGGCTGCGTATGTCACCAGATTTTAACAATTTGGATTATTGTCCTTGGGAACTTTATTTTGGGTTTTGTTTTGTGTCTACATTATGTATGACTTTATTTATTACTTCCGCCTCTCTAGCAAAGGAAGTTTAATTATGATAATGGAAAATAATTTAAACACTTTATTTTGCTGAAATAGGTCTTTTTGTGGTTCACGTGATGAAACTCTTTCTAAGCATCGTAGTCGACCTGCGCGTGGTACAGTATTAACAACTGATCTCTCTCCATATAACCTTTTACGTTTCTGAATTGATATGGAACTGAATTAAGTCGGACAACCAACCACGTACAGTGATCATGCCAGTTCAACGAGTTGCCAAGAAAAATGCTCAAAACGTATAATCACTATATGTGGCTGTTACTGATGCTGAGCTGTTATTGTATAGAAAATGTATTACGTTGCAGTGCTTTTGGTAGTAGTGAAATCTAATCGCGGCAGTTTGATCACAATTCAAAAACAGCCTACTGACAGAAAACCATGCTTGTAACTCCCTGAAAACAGAGCTACACTTAGACGTGATACCTACATCCAAAATGTCAGAAACAATACCTGAGGTGTCATTCGCATACATGGTATTCGACGCTAGCACCTGCAAGCAGCCTAAGTCAATAATATATAACAAAAAGATTACTGAACCCAATAACTTTCCCCGTGGAACGCCCAGGTCACTGCCAATATTTTAAGAAACACTGTGCTGGACAACAACATACTGTGCCTTTAGGTAAAAATAACAAAACAGCGGCAACCTCCGCATGCCATTTTTTTTTTGTTCCCTCAGGGCTCGTCCGCGGCCTTGCCGCCCCGATAGCACCGCATCCGCATGCCATACATCTGCAAAAAATATAAAGACGTATTCACGAGACGCCCCTGACCTGACGAGTTAGAGGGTGGCAACATATGTTACGGTCGGCTTTTTTTTTTTTCTTCGCTACCGTACCATTTTTACTGAGGCAGCATAACATCAAAGGAATTTTTATTAGTTTTAACATCGCCTTAATAATACACAGCCAAGACCTAGTGAATTAAAAAGATATATTTATTTTTATTAGTTTCGTTCTTATCGTCACTTCCGTAATACCTTACTAGACTTTCTCTAGTGTTCCTCTTATACATTGAATATTTTATGACCCAGGACTTAATGGCTCCCCTGTCCGTGCTCTTTGTCAAGCCCAGAACCGGTCCTGGTCCCATAAATGGTTCTGCTGACCCTCTCTTCGCGAGAATTTCAGCTTCTTCATTGACTTTGACCCCCAGAGTGACCCGGCACCCAGATGAGGGTGCCCTTATTCTTCCCAGCCAGGTCGCTCGTCTCGTCTCGGCACTCAGTTACTAGCCTCGAGTTTACCAGTGGGCTACTTAGGCCCTTAAGGGCTGCCTGGCTGTCTGTGGCTATGAGGATCCGCTTGTTGGTGTAGCGCCTCCTCTTGTTCTCCCACACACAGTGCAGGATGGCGTACATTTCCGCCTGAAAGACCGTTGCATGGGCTCCGAGGGAAATACTATGACTTACCATTGATCCTGACCTGACCTGACTTGCCCACGTCCCATGCTCCCCGCCGGATCCGTCCGTGAACGAGCGCGTCCCGTGGTAAGCCCGGCATCTCCTCCAGCCACGTCTCGGGGTCGGCGATTGGTCCTTTGAACTTAGTGAAGTAATCGTTATGGCTCCAAGGCTGTAAAGTTTGGAGACCTCTGATCTAGAGGCTGGCAGAAGATCGTCGACTACGGTCCACAAAAAGAAGGGACACTGACAAAAACGGATAGATAGATATTAGAACGTGAGCGTGCACGCAAATATTAAATTGGCTCTCTTTTCAATCTGAATTAAGTTAGTGTAGTAGTAGTAGTATATATATATATATATATATATATATATATATATATATATATATATATATATATATATATATATATATAATAAATAATGAAAAGCGTGTGAGTAGAAGCCCAACAGTGTCGGAACTCCCTCTCGGACAACACTGAATTGTTAATTTAGTAGGTCTCTTGGCTAGGTTCTTCTTAAGCGTCTCTCGTAGAAAGGGTCTTCAGATAGTTGTTCTATGAGGGAATTCTCATGGCCAGGCAACTTTGCGTGATAATTTTGGACGTATCTTCGAATTTCTTTATGAACAAAAGGGATTTTGAGATCTTGATGTAAGGTACGGTTGGAAACGTACCATGGAGCTATTACTATTGAGCAAAGTATTTTGGATTGCTGTCTTTGTATAATTCGGATATTTGTTGGTTTAGCGCCTCCCCAAAACTGGATTCCGTAGGTACAGATTGGTTTTTAAAATGCCTTGTAGATCAATAGCTTGTTGCTGATGGTGAGCTTTGATTTTCTTCCTAGGAGCCAGTGCATCTGACGAAACTTAAAATTGATTTGTGCTTCTTTTGTCTGTATATGCCTTTTCCACGTTAAGCGTTGATCAAGATGTATACCAAGATATTTTGCTTCAGTGTTTACAGGTATGTGGTTGTTAAATAGAGTTACTCTTGGGCAGATCGTATTTTTATTAGTAAATGCTACTTGAACTGATTTGCTTTCATTTACACTGAAGCGCCATTTTTTAAACGATTTACTGATCTCGTCCAAGTGTTGTAAGTCTTGTAAAGCTATATCACCTTTTCGATGCGATGATAGTATTGCAATATCATCAGCAAAAGTAGCAAGTGTTGTGTTACCTGACTCTGGTATATCTGATGTGCTGATTAAGTACAGTAGTGGTCCCAACACGCTCCCTTGTGGTTCGCCAGATTCTATGGGATATAGACTCGATATCGCATCATTGTGTTTCACAGAAAAGTAACGATCTGACAAGTAGGATTTTAGTAACAAATAGTATGGCTGTGGTAGAATATTATTGATCTTGTATAAGAGTCTAGTGTGACATACTTTATCGAATGCTTGAGAGGAATCTAAAAACACTGCACTACAAAATTAGTTCTTTTCAAGGCTGGTTGATATTCTGTTGACTATTCGGTGAATTTGCTGGAGTGTGGAGTGATGTTCTCTAAAGCCTAGTTGGTGTCTTGGTATTATATTGTGTATATATTTCTTATTGATTGTTGTTAGTATATTGTTTTCAACGAATAAAGGAATATAAGACCTTTATTTGACAAGATCTGTATGTAGTTTCGATACCAAGACCGTGATCGACTTAAAATTACTTGAAAACGCAATTTGAAAAAATCCATAATATGACAAAGTTCGAACAGATAAACGTCTAGGTATTATTCAAAATAAATTACGTAATATCACTGATAAGGCATTACGTGTTAGTGATTTTAGGCATTACGTGTTAGTGTTATTTTTTCAACATATTATATAGGTAAGGTTTGTTATCTCTAGGATTTGCAGTTTTGTAGGTATTGTAAACACGATAAGAATAAACGAAACAAATATAAATACAATGACTTATCTTGGCGCCACTCTGACTTCCGCCAAGTCATGTCTATTTATAGCTTTATTTACACATGAATATGTTATTATATACAGGGTGGCCCTTACAAACGAGCTAAAAGTGATAACTGCCATGAAAATATCTTGTGGAAAAAATCTGAAACACGTCAAGTTGACTTGCGAGAAGGTCAACTTTTTCCGCAAAAAGTGTAACCCAAACTTTACTCTCCTAAGCGGGGGGGTCATCCCCCAAATTTTTTCAAATGGGAATAGGGGTCATGTGATAGCTCATTGAAAAGAGCTTTTGATTCCCTATACTCTATTTTTTTATATTTGCAGTTCGGTCTATTCGTTTAGAAGATATGGATTTTTGAAATACCACTAATGCATTTTCCGAGAAATTCTGAATGCTTGAGTTGGGCCTCACCAGCGTGCAATACAAGATAAAAATGTTGTTAAAGGTTTACGTATGTAACCAAAATTTCGGGACGCAGCAAATGCGTTATGGTAGCGCGTTTTCATTAAATATTTAAAATTTACATAACTCAATTTTCTTTAAAACCAGAAAGATTAGTTTTTATGCATAGTAAGGTCTTTACAAGGGCAACCTACCAACCAAATTTCATCAAAATAACTTTGTTATTTTTTGAGATACAAATTTTTTGTTTGGAAATATTTTTTTTTATAAAGATTGGTCCGATAGAGCCGAACTCTTCCAAGCCATCAATCAAAGAAATATTCTTGCCGAGTTTCATCAAAATCTGTTGTTCACTTAACTTTTTGAGTTATAGTATGTATACATATATAAATAAATATATTTATATATATATATATTGTGCTGAGAATTGCTAAGGCCATATAAAAGTTATAAAAACAAAAATGAAAACCCTTACGGAAACTACTATGATAATGTTAAATTCTGATTATTGATTAAAAAAATTGGGTGATCAGATTAGTGATGGGGGGTAGTAGTTGTACCACTGGTCAGTAATAAGTAAAATACTTACGGTTTACACGTAATGCATATGGGTTCTCTGTATATTGTATACATATCCACATCGTTCGACATATTTTACTGTACACTAAAACAGAAAACAAAATAATAACATTAAAACACAAGCACATTCACTATTATTGTTAGTCAGTGTTATTTGGAGAAGCAATGAAAGATATATAGCCATAATTTGTTGGAATGATAATTAAATGAGTCTTAAAAGGTTTAACTAGCAATTTGGAAAATATCTCAGTTAAAGTGAAATAAAAAGAGCCAGAAATCTATATGTAGATAGATTGAAATATTAAGCATGAAATACATACCAAAGAATTATGTTCAAAATCAATTACCAAAAGGTAATGAACAAAACAAACCCCTTGTATGATGTTTCCAATATGTGAATTTAGTTTATTTTTATGTGAACAATGAACTGAAATGTACCCATATATGTGTCTGTGTTTGTAAAAACAATGAACTGGAAGTTATTAAAAAACAGTGTTTAGTGTTCTGGAACTTTTAAATCAAGATTATAGCATAAAATGAATTAATGTTATAAAATTATTATTGTTGCTTAT